>DWQW01003046.1:0-24111 GCA_018249695.1 Heliconius erato demophoon
AACACGCAATGCCTCCAGAATTCGGCAGAAAGTGGGGAACGGAGTGTCTTAACACTAGGTTCCCTCTGCCTACCCTGCTGTGTGCGGGATACAGCGTGAAGCTAATTTAATTTAATTTATTTTTTTTATTTATCTCTCATATTGATATAAAAAGAATTAATAAAAGTCAAAGCATAGTGTGAAAAAAATTCAAATTTTATCATTTCCACCATTTATTTGGGACAAGCGACCTGAGAGCCGCTTAAACTTATTGTTATTTCGTAGTCAAATTTTATAAAATGTTTACATAAATTAAAGCCTATGTGTTATTATAATATACATGCAATATTAATATAAATCCATTCAGTAGTTTTTGTGTAAAAGTCGAACAAACATCCATATTCACAAACTATAAAAATTATAATATTAGTAGGATAGAATATGCAATCTAGATAATAAGATAATAACCTACAATGAGAAGCCTCAAGGATATTTAAAATAAATTAAAACAAGTAGAACTATGAACATTGAAGCTAGTATACATAAATACCTAATAATTTACTTGGATTTAATTCAAAATAAAGTAAGCCACTGTTAATAGTATAATAACTGGACCGGGGGCAAAGCTTATAAAGCTCTATCTGGTCTCGGCAATTTATGTTGCTTAACAAAATTATTTTACATGGATATGCATTTAGGTCATTTCATATTCTATACAAACACGATATTATAGTACAACATTGTAGTGTTATAATATTACACTTTAATATAGATTACTATTGTTACTACGCTTATACTTATTATTAACCTTTTTAACTATTTATAAAAAAGGCAATCGTGGCGCAATGGATGCGATCACTACTTCATTCGCCACTCCTTAAGATGGGCTTAGCGGGCGGAGTCAATTTAGTGTCAAGGCACTCTGTTCTTCACTATCCTTCCACCATTATTTTTGTTCTACAATCACTTCCTTGAGAGCTCCGGTTTATCTTTCCAGAGCGGAAAATGGATAAAAATAATTCATGTCACTAAGTGGGTATCGAACTTATGACTACAGGCTTACATTCTTAGTCCGACGCTGTCTCACTTCGTCACAATGATCTCCCTTAACATGAGCTACTTTTCACCCTTTTTTCACTCTAACGCCCAATATTAATAACCTATCTCCAACGTCAATCTTCGATTGTTCCATACATCTATCCAATCTATCTATCCAATCTAGAGATTGGATAAATATATGGAACAATCGAAGATAGACGTTTGAGATAGATTATTAATATTGGGCGTAAATGAGTAAAAAAGAGTGAAAAGTAAGTAAGACGTATTTTGGCTTCATACGTATTTTGTCTTCATATGAAGCAAAATATATAAAACTATAAAAGTAAAATATGAAACTAAAACTTCTTCAAGGATACGGTCCAAGTAGTATTGAACTAATAATAAAAAAAATAAACTAAAACTCCATGTTGCAATATAAATAATAACGTAATACCAATTCTACTTTACTATTTATTCTTAGATCGGTTAAACGAGGGTCTCAGGAATTTCATTTAGTAAAGACCTTAATCTCCCTGGACTTTGACTGATCCCTTTGGTGAATTTTACTTCATAATTTCGCCTTGAAGAATTACGGCCGATAAATCTATTACATTTCATAGTAGATAATATGTTGTGTTCTTTGAATAAAGTAGATGAAAAAAAAATATAACAAATAATATTTTATTTTTTATTCTCTTTCAATTCATGCAAAACAATGTTTTAATTTAAATGTTATTTGGTGTTAAATATGTTAGAATATTTTAAATTCCAGTTTTTTATGTATCTAATTTTAGCTTTTTTTTTAATAATTGACATAAATTTGCACAAAATACCTACTTAATAATCTAATCAATATTTTTTTATTGAATTAGATATCTTCAGTTAAATCTTTGTTAAAATGTTTGCCTAACTTAATTTCCAGATAGCGAAAATCACTAGTTTTTCATACAATGTTCGAACTACTACATATTCACATAAACCAGTTTCATGTGGCAATAAATTAAAAGTCGAGCGGAAGCTGTGACAAGGAAATGTACAACAGAGCTAGTACTATTTCTACATCAGTAATAATGATTAATTTAAGCTTTTATTTAATGTTTAAAGTTTCAATTTTCATAATATCTAGGTAGATATAAGTATATATTTTTTTAGCTTCACGTTTAATCCCACACGTCGCAGGGTAGGCAGCGTGAATCTAGTGTTAAAACTCTCCAATTTCCTCTTTTCGCTTTTTCTATGATATACCTATAAATTTTCACTTTGACTTTTTCTCATTATGTGCCAAATTTTATAACACGTGAAGTAGTAACCTTTACATTTTATTAACGCTGTGAATTCCTTACAAAATGCAACTAAAACAAAGCATAAATGCTCGCATCTTTTGATTACGTTGATTTAGAAGCGAATTTTTTTCTATGCTTCAGAGTACCACACACTCGAGTATTTGACATTAATTTCAGCTTGATATTTCTGCGTAATCAAGATCGATAAATAACCTTGACAGACGGACAGACGGACAAAGTGATCCTACAAGAGACCCATTTTTGCTTCTTCAGGTACAGAACTCCGCTTCACGCTGTATCCCGCACACAGCAGGGTAGGCAGAGGGAACCTAGTGTTAAGACACTCCGTTCCCCACTTTCTGCCGAATTCTGGAGGCATTGCGTGTTGAATGGCAGAACTCAACGCCACGCTTCAGGCACAGAAGTCTAGAAATTGGCTTCTCTGAAATATTATAGCAGACATATCCATACTACGTTACCTAGTCATTTACTTTAAACGTTAATATATACATTACATACTTTCAAGCGCAATAACAACTTAATTTTTTTTATTTTTAGCATCGAGAGGAAACGAGATAGATAGTGATTTATATTGTATTGAGTGCCAATTGATCATTTCAACAACATTTTCCCTCCATAGTGTTTATGAGGCGAACGTTAGTAATAATAGAATATAGTGTTATATTTATTGAAAGTGTTTCTTTATTCTTTGGTTATATTCTCAGATCTTATATTATCAATAAAAAATATGTAAGAAATTTAATGTATTGGATGAAGTCAAATGTGCACCGATTCTGTAGCAAAAACTGTTTTTTTAGCCTTTTTAATTTGGTTATCAGTTTAAAATAATCATAAAAAATGTTTTTTATACCGCATAAATAGCTAAGTGACGTGAAAATATAGTTTCGCATTATAATTATATAGATACGCAGCTTCCATTGTTTCGAAGAGTACTTTTAGCTTAAAGTAAATATAGCGCCTGTCTTCACCAAGCTTCCGACATGACTTACACAATTTTCTTAATAGTGAGCAAGAATTAATTAATGTTTAGATAATAATAGAATAAAGTCCAAAAGAAACATAGTGTCGAGACACTCCGTTCCTCACTTTGTGTCGAATTATTCGTAGCATTGCGTGTTGAGTGGCAGTAGGTATTCGACACCGGGCTTTAACCTTAGTGCCA
Source organism: Heliconius erato demophoon (assembly GCA_018249695.1). Classification (NCBI taxonomy): domain Eukaryota; kingdom Metazoa; phylum Arthropoda; class Insecta; order Lepidoptera; family Nymphalidae; genus Heliconius; species Heliconius erato. The sequence continues at coordinate 3,484 of DWQW01003046.1, forward strand.
GGACGAAGAAATGAAAATAAATAATAATTAATTCCCTCGAATGGAACCCACAACCGTCGCGTTACAGCCACATCCTTGTACCGCTGCGCCACAACGGCCTCAAATTAAGATTTAATTCGTGTTTAGATAGTAATAGAAGCTAGCGTACAGTTAACCCCACAAGTGATTAAGTGGCAGTAAATTATTCGACAGAATGCTTAGACTTATCTTGTCATTTAAATGGACGAGAAACCACGAAATGGCTCTTAATTCACCAAGGACTTCTTGATTTTGCTTTACATTCCCTTGGAAACGGTGAGTCACTTGCATTAGCGAGTATTCGGACATTTTAACAATTAGGTCAGTCGCTATTTACATAAAACACGGATTTAGCTTCTTCAATGTTTTGTTTGTGTTTGGGATCGATTTTCTATGTTACTTTAAATAATTTGATAGTTAAAATTAAAAATTATATTGATTGATGAATTGAGGCCAGTCGAGGTGTAGGGGCACATGAGTGTGACGGTAAACGTGACTGGTTGTGGGTTCGATCCCAATTCGAGAAAATGAAATATTTATTTTCATTTCTTCGCTCTGGTATCGCGGCAAAGCGCGGCGTTGAGTTCCGCCCCTTAATATTCAATGCCTCGAAAAATTCGTAATTCGGTACAGGATCAGCGTGAAACTATTTTAATTAAATTATTTTTTTTAAATTGTGGAGGTAAACATAAACCATGTCGTAAATTAGTATATTTTCATTAAACAAAGCCTTGGACTTTGGAAAAACCACAGAATTTGGTTCTATAACAATGTGATAGTTTAATAATTCAACACTTTTTATAGATTATTTGTATTTCATGATTAATAATTGAAAGTGAAGACTTTCTTTTATTAAAACTGGTACCAAGAAAACACAGTGACACCAACCTCAAGTAAACTAAAGTTATGAATGTTTTACATCTACATAATACTGTACTGTAATATTGTAATGTTGAGTTCAACATTTAACATAATAAAATATTTCTGAACCAGTCAATAAATCTTTGGAGACAAATGGCTTATAGCTGGAATTGATAATTTAATATATTAATATAATGTATTAATTTAATATATAAATTTAACATATTAATTTAATATATTCACACAATGGCAGTCCACATGATTTGTTGTTTGTCATAAGCTTAATTAAATTAAGTTATTTAATATTCGTTACTCAATTTTAGTAGGCGTTGATGAAGAACGTCGCCCACAGCGTATGTATTTGAATTTACAGTTTCCAAAGCTTTAGAAATTATCAAGTGGCGAATATTTAAGTAGTCTTTAAATTTTTGCCTTTATTTATGCATTTTTTTTATCTAAGACATTTATATATATTTTTAAATATTAATTAAATAAAGCAATGCTGCACGCTGTATCCCGCACACAGCAGGGTAGAGAGAACCTAGTGTTAAGACACACCGTTCCCCCCCGATTTCTGGAGGCATTGCGTGTTGAGTGGCGGAACTGAACGCCGCACTTTGCCTCGACACCAGAGTGAAGAAAGGAAAATATAAATGTAAGTAAATATTTTATCTCCTCGAGTGGGTTCGCGTTCTGCACTTCTCCTATAACTATAAGTGTGCCAAATTTCATACTCCTCCTTTTATTCGAAAGCCATTTTCAAAAAAAGGGGTACAACATTTTTACTTCACGTATTAATATATAGATTCAATTATATTTCTGATCCTCCTGAAAATGTTATATGGTAAACTGGTTCCAAGTTTTTCAATCCTTTACCTAAATCGAGACTGCATGTTAAAATTCAAGGACGCACTTCGTATAACCAGACGAGACAGCTTCAATATTTTAAAAATAAGCTTTTCTCAGGTACGGCTTAAAGCCGTCAAATATTTTCTACGCCACAACACCATCATAACTTTAAAAAAAATTATGTCATAAAGCAATGTATCAGCTTTACGTTGTATCCCCGCTGTACACAAAAGGCAGAGGGAATCAACGGGTTAAGACACTTCGTTCCCCACTTTGCGCGAAATTCTGGAGGCGTGCTGAGTGGCGGAACTTAACGTCGCGCTTTGCCTCGATACCAAAGCAAAGAAATGAAAATATTAATTTAGAATAGAATAGAATATTCTTTATTGCATACACAAAAAGAAAAAAAATATCAAATGAGAAAAATAAATAAAAAATATATGAATAAGTCGTATGTATGGGGAACAACGTAAATGCAAATTTTATTTAAACAAACTAAACATCAACATATATTAGGTGGAATAAAATAAACCAATGTTGCACTAATATTTAATTTCGCCGAGTGGGTATCGAAGCCACAACCAGTAGTGTTTACAGTTACACTTTGTGCCCCTGCACCACGACTGGCCTCAATATATAGATATATATACGTATATATATATATATATTGAGGCCAGTCGTGGCATATACAGCAATATATCATTCAATCTATTTATATTTAAACCAATTAAATTTTATATCTCACGGTGACATTAAGTACCAACGCATTGGAAGCGTGTATGAATGGCATATATTGTGAGAGGCGCCACGTGCGACGCCCACACTGTGAGGGTTGAAAGTGTCAACCGATTTGTACCTTTACCCATTATTGCTACTGCCTTTTGTGGTACAAAATTATCACTATTAGCGATTTAACCAAATGGTTCTTTTTATTGTAGCCGAAATTCGAAAAAATCTTTAGTTTTTTCCTCGTGTGCGGACCGAACCCACAACCAGTCGCGTCTGTAGATACACATTTGTGCCCCTGCGCCACGACTGGCCTCGTCATTAAATGTATCATATCAATTATAATGTTATTCTTAAAACAACCATAACAGAAAAACTAAACAAAAGTAAAAGCCAAATGACATAAGATAAATTCATATTTAATATGACAAAATTCTGCACGCATTATCATGATCGCTATCACATTTCTATGAATGGGTTCTACAATTAAAAAATAATAATATTCTAATAACAGCCTGTTTAATTGCGTATATTTAGTGCGATACATTTTTCGTAACTCGACGTTTCGAACACTTTGCAGTAGTCCGCGGTCACACGTAGTGGTAGGCTGAGGTTGACATAATTAGATATTATATCAAACTACCACCAACGATTTCTTAATTCCCGCGCGTACTGCCCTGAATTCTTGCAGAATGAACTGACTGTATTTTGCCCATTGTTGTAGAAGGTTTGAGACTTCAAAGTTTTGTATGAGTGGGTTCCAGGTGGTAAAAAATTTACAACCGTCTTTTTTATTAAAATTAGGATGTTTTTGTTTTTCAATCCTCGTGGATCATTTCAGGAATATATCTGTTTTCCTTAGCGAGAATATGGAGTTTATCAATAAATATTTATTTCGAAATTTAACTATAACCAAGTAACAGATACATCTCGTCTTTATTTAATTGTATTCCTTTTAAATAACAACTGTAAGCTATCTTTAAATTATATAATAAATGTACCTTACGATTTACCACACTAATTCTTGCCACCGATGCTTTTATTAATAATATCGGTGCGCAGTTCCAAAATAGGCAATGCTGAAACGTAATGAGTTGCAGACGTGGGTGGGCCGCTATAAAGGAGTTCAAGTCAAGGACGGGCATCGATTGACAACTTAATTAGGAATACAATGGTACCCGGGGGGCTGCCGCCGATGAAAAGTAAGATTCTATTAGTTCGATGGCTATAGATGACGACTAAAATGAAACGAGCAAGAAGTTTATAAAATCTTTCGTGTTCGTGGTTTTTGTACATTTTGGTTTGGGAAACTACTAAACACCTATATCTTACCACGGACTACTGTAAAGATTTCTGGACGTCGTTCGTCCGTCGTTAGTTCAGATACCAAAATATACAAGATTAATACGGTCAAAATAGTTAAATTTAAAATAATCAAGAAAGTTCCCTATTTCTATTCTAATCAATTTTTGTACATCATGACATGAGATTGGCATAACGTGCTCCAAATAATTGAACGTTCGATAACTGATTAGCGGCCTGGTTGGGGCGATACACAAAACAAATGTATTATTGGAAAATATAAACTATATTTTAATATTGTATTTATATGAAAAATATGAGAAAATTGAGGTTATGAAAATAATTGCATAATCTTTTTGTGCACTATGTTATATTATACATATTCTTCTATTACTAATTCTTTGTTAGCTACTAATGAAAAAAAAAACATAGAAATTTATTGCTAATAATTTTTCTAAGCAAATCATAAATTAAATTTAGAAACCAGCTTCACGCTGTATCCCGTAAACAGCAGGGTACGCAGGGGGCTAGTATTAAGACACTCCGTTCCCCATTTTTCGTTGAATTTTTAGGGCATTGTATGTTGAGTGACGCTGTGCCTCGATACTATTAATTTAAACATAAATTTAAATAAATATTTCATTTCCTCGAGCCGGTTACCGAACCGACAACGTCCCAAGTCGCGCTTATAGTCACACATTTGTGCTCCTGCGCCACGACTGGTCTCGTCATTAAATATAGTATATCAATATTTATTATGCTAATCTTAAAATAGCCAAAAAAAAACAAAACAAAAGTAAAAGCACAATGACATAAAATAAATTAATATTTAATACGATTACACCAACATTCTTCACGCCTTATCACGATCGCTATCACATTTCTATGAATGGATTCTACATAAGCGCGTTAGCGTCTCGAAGACCGTGGGCGGACCTGCCGTGCGTTCACCACTTCTAATGAATGAAAAGACTTCCATACGACAGCTTTGTATAATTTGCATTTTTATTATGAAATTATAATTTACGACTCATAAAATTATTTTGATATAAACATTATTATTTTTTTCAGCTTCACGCGGTATCTCACATGTTGCCTACACTAGGCAGAAGATTGGCAACTCCATATGCTGTCGAATTCTGGAGGCATTTCGTGTTGAGAGGCGGAATTCAACGCCGAGCTTTACCTCTACACCAAAGCGAAGAAATTAAAATATTACAATTTAATTTCCTTGAGTGAGAATCGACGCCTCCAGTATTCGGTGCAAATTGAGCAATGGAAGAATCTTAAGCCAACGGAGTGTCTTATAACACTAGGTACCCTCTGTTTACCCTTCTACATGCGGGATACAGCGTGAAGCTAAAAAAAGATGCACTTCAACTTATTTGCTGCAAAAAGTTGTAATATGCCGTTTTAACTTTTGCGTTGAATATTTAGAACTTGGTCGTATAAAAGACTACATTATTAATTTTACTAAACAAAGCAACTATTAGCATACGCCAGTATCCGAATTAGTGCCTTTCCGGTTACTAAGCAGGACGTCCACGACTCTAATATTAATAAAACAATTGTCTCAATTGTCCACATGGAATTATTAGAGAAATCTTCGAATAAACAACCTAACCAGTAATTATGAAAAAGTGGAATTAGATTCAATTAGCTATCTCTAAGAGGAACAGGCTTGGACTTGGCTGACCCAAATACATAATAGACCGTTCATAAAATGTAAGGACTATATAAATCGCACTAGAGATTTTTTTGAAAAGTTTTTAAATAGTGAACAACTAGATATTTTACTCTGGCAATCATCTATAAAAAATCATGTTAATAAAATTCCAAAAAAAGTATATATGAAAATATTCTTCTATTCATTTTTATATTTATGTTTAATGAATGAAGTTTATAATATTGATAGAACTCGCTTCTACTTCTAAAATAAGCCCTAAATAGAGTACGGAGTGTTTCAACGCTAAAGGTCTACCCCGCACGCAAAAGATGTGTGATGGAAAAAAATCTGTACCTTATCTTAAGCACATTTTATCCATTCTAGTTTCGACTAAAGCATTTAAAGTCTTCTGTAGTCTCTAGTGCAAGATTTCAGTATTAGAATATACGTGTGTGTATTTTTACAGGTGAAGAGAAACAAGTGTGTGAGTTAGGAGAGAGAGAGAGAACCAAGTTATGGTTTCACCAACAAAGCGAATATCTATTTCTAACTAACATCAGAAACTATAAATTTAGTGAAGCGAAACGCTGACGTGCTTTCCGCTTTACTAATTATCTTCTTAATGAAAATTCATGAACATGACATTAAGGCCTCTAAAAATAAATCTTAAACTCTTTGTATTCCCCTTTGAAGAGATTTATTTTTGTCTTTTTAAAGTTGAAATTGAAACGTGCCATGGTCGCTTCGGATCATATAACAGCGTGTTGCCTGTCGTCACTGTGACAACCGCTTGCTCTTATATATAAGAAAATAAAACTATAACTGCGTTCAGTATTTCCAGGATCACATTTTTATTTTAGAATTTGACAATTTGATTTTAAGAAAGATAAAATAACATCAAAACAACTTCACGTTTTATCTCGCATACAGCATACAGTAGGCAGAGTTAATCTGGTGTTAAGACACTCCGTTCCTCACTTTCCGCAGAATTTTTCGACGCATGCTGAGTGGCAGGAATATACGCTTTTCGGCTTTTACTTTAATTCCAGAGCAAAGAAGTGAAAATATTAATAAATAATAATTCCTCGAGTGGGGATCGAACCCACAATCGTCGCGTAACAGTCACACCCTTGCGCCTCTGCATCACGACTGGCCTCAACTTTAACATAAAATAGAATGCATTTTACTGTTATTTGTTTAGTCTTAATTATTTAGCACGAAGCCTTGCCTAAAGGCATTAGGCAAGTTTACAAATCAACAGCAAATACTTTGACTACTCAGCTTATCTGACCTATGCGCCCACGACCTTAGGGCCGGCAACCACTCCCCACGCAACACTTACATTCCACGCTACCTTTGCACCTAAATATCGTTTTGTTATCTACATTTAAAGCTTGCACACAGTAAAATTTTAAACTACTTCACATATATGTCATTTCAAATAAAAAGATTTCAATATAATTTGTAATATGTACCATGATTTGAATTTTATTTTTGCATTGAATAATAATAGTTGATATACAATTCTATGACATTATTTAAATTTTTAAAAAGTCATCTAATTTTCTCTTACAATATTCTTCTCTCTCTACTTAATAAAAATCAAGCCTTAACAAATATTTTGAGTGGCAACCACATATATAATTATATATGTAATGATTTTTTAGATATCTCAATTTAATTTTTACCTGACTGGACTCTGGCGAAGCCAAAAGGAGAATTATGATTTTGTTGTATTTTGTACCTTGAAAAAAAGCCTCGCACTTCTTTTTTTGGCTAACAGAGTAGGCTCTAATTGAGTCTAGTGTTGAGATACGCCGTTCCCCATTTCTGCCCTATTTTTAAGACATTGCGTATTGAATGACGAAACTCAACGCCGCGCTATGTGTATCAGAGCGAGAAAGTGAAAATAAAAAATAATATTATGTGAATGATATAAAAACAAAAATATATAACATATAGTACGTCCTACCTACATAATTGTGTAGTAGCAGCATTAATGTTAGATGTATAGTTTCGACCAATGACGAAATAACTAATGGCTGCCACTTACATATTTGGATGTCACAACTCACGCATTTAACATAATGTACCTTGGGATATTTTTTTGAGTAAATTTTTAAAAATATAGTTTTTATGTTAATATACTTATTTTATCAGCTTCACGCTGTATCCCGCCCGCTATATAAAAGCCCGGCGTTGAGTTCTGCCATTGAACATGCAACGCCTCGAAGAACTTGGCAGAAAGTGGGGAAACGGACTATCTTTAACACTAGGTTCCCTCTACCTACCCTGCTGTGTGCGGGATTACAGCGTGAAGCTGATTTTTTTTGTTTTTATTTATCACGTGTACTATAAGTTAAACTTTAAAAAGTCCATCTGAAGCAGAGTAGGTATAGGCCGCGAATAGATAAGTAATTAGCAGCCACGTTGGAAACCGCTTTCCCAACAGTACCTACAGATACTTTGTGAAAGTATACACCGACACACATATGTGCTTTATAAGTTTTATATTTAATTATAAATTATATGATATGTTTTAAAATCAAAATCTTTCACATTCAAATAACTATCAGCATTACAAATTATTTACAAGCTGTTTTGTGTTTTTTTTTTAATTTAGGACCTACTACATTAATTTTAGTGTAATTTTATTAGGAATAAAATCAGCCGATCAATTCGATATTAAATTTCAAATTCAATAGATTTAAATTTTCCTAAAACAATCACTTTTTTATTAATTTTTACTTTTCTTTTTACAATTAAAATATTCTCAAGCGTACATATATCAAACAAAAGCACCTAAATAGAATATTAATACAATCAAGCCAACTCAACGCAACCAAAGATTTTAATTAAAATAGTTGAAATATTTGATTGAGGTCTTAATGGGAATGTAATGTGGTATGCGCGGGCGCAGCAACCAGACACGGCGGCGTCCGCGCCTACGTGCCTCGCGGGCTCGTTAGACCAATGTTTGCTTCTAACTATTTTGATAAGCTATCGTGGGTGTTTATTGCCCTCGAAACTTTTTGATTTTCCGCCTTTATTAAATCATTGAGATCTTGTATATAGATATTATACAATTTAATATATGATTAATGTCGATATCAAAATAAGAAATCATATTTAGTTAGGAAAGTTTTTATTTTATTTGTTATAAATTTTTATTTTATTGAGCAATATAAAAAAATACAAAATAAGGAAAAATATGCCTCGTTTCATTACTTATATCCGTAAATCCGCGTATACATCGTAAAATATATATACTATATGATAGGAATCGAACCTACAGCCTTTAATGTATGTAAGCAATCATCTCCAACTACATCAAGATATGGTTAGCTGTGCTATTTTTCATATAAAATGAATGTTAAAAGAAAAAGTCACGACAGTCAGCAATATTTCTATAAACGCAAATTTACTAGACAGCATGGCGGCTGCGCCTACGCATTCCACTTCACAGCAACTTGATTGAATATCGTAACAAGATGGTTATTTCATTCACAATGTAAATTAATTTAATATAAATTCTAAAATTATCTTTTATTAGGGATAGTATAAATTGAGGCCGTCGTGGCCCAGAAGCACAAGGGCGTGACTGTAATACGATGGTTGTGGGTTCAATCCCCACCCGAGGAAATGAAATATTTATTTAAATTTATATTTCCATTTCTTCGGTCTGGTGTCAAGGCAAAGCGCGGCGTTGAGTTCCGCAACTCAACACGTAATGCCTCCAAAAATCGGGGGGAAGTGGGGAATGTAGTGTCTTAACATTAGGTTCCCTCTGATTACCGTGCTGTGTGCGGAATCCAGCGTGAGGCTGATGGAATAATGTATCCATTGTAAACTAAGAATACCTTTGTTTTGATGGCAGAGTCACATTTGTTAAATACTGTAGCTCCACTCAAATTTTCAAAATTGCCGAACTTATCTTACCAGAACTTACTGAACCACCTACCAGAACAATGAAAATTAAAATAATTCCTCCCCCGAGTGGGAATCGAATCGTCGCGTTTACAGTCAGACGGCTGAAGTGCTGCGTCGGCCTCTATTTAAGAAGACCTCATGTAATGTTAATTTATTTAAAGGTTTTTTTTTTGTAAAATATCTGCAAATCTAATAGAAACATTCAATAAAATTGAATCACACTCCGTACACACTTAAACTTTTCAGATATTCCAATATTAATTCTTGGCTATTAAACAATTGGCTGTATCAATTACTATAGGAACTAAATATATTTAGTACATATACAAATATATCTATAGCAATATAAAGATGATAAAACGTCATGTAAAAATTATATAATCTAACTACATTGTGATGTTATCAAATAGGAGTGGCCGACCTTTAAAATAATACATCGGTATGTAAAGGGCCTTCGCTGGAGCGTATCTAAATATTGTAGAGCTAGAATATATTACTGTTTCAAAGAAGCTACTTCGTTAACACTCCTTGAATATACATTGAACTCTTGATTATTTAATAGTTGAAGGTTGTATGTAAATATATTGAAATAATTATTGTATATTTTTACATTTAGTACCAATCACAGCTGTATGAACTCAATAAATAATGATTTGTTAATCTGTTTGTAGACGAAAAGTAAACAATATAGGGGTATCAGAAATATATTATCTGTGAGAATTCCAACTGTCTAATTAACACAATTTATGATACGCAACCTGGTGACAGACGGACAGACAGACAAAGTGACAGATGGACATCGAAGTCACAGTAATAAAATCAGCTTCACGCTGTATCCCGCACACAGCAGAGTAGGCAGAGGAAAACTAGTGTTAAGACAGTCCGTTCTGGAGGCATGGCGGCTTGAGTGGGGTGGAATCCACAATCAGTCGATTTTACAATCACACTTTGTGGCCCCTGCGCCACGACTGGCCTCAGTCTCAGTAATAGAGTCCCGTTTTACCCTATGGATACGGGACCCTATAAAGTACATATCTACGTACACAATCACGTAGAACGGTACACAAATTTAATTTCAATGATTCATCACATAATAATTATTTATCGAACTTTGATTCAAAATAAATATTACCCTATACGTCCCGAAATTGCACGCCATCAATAGTTTTGTCAACATTCAATCACGTTTTGCATATTTAACATTGCAGTTGCACTTTATTTGAGTACGAGGCGAACGACCCCTGCTAATTAATAGAATAAAGCGTTCAAACAAACAGACCTAATAGGATTTATGTGTGGATATCTCTAGTACAGTGGTTCCCAACCAGTGGTCCGCGGACCACCAGTGGTCCGCGGAAGCCTAAATATGGTCCGCGAACGATTTTAATTTTATTAATGGGGATGGTGAGGCGAAGTTTCTGTTTAATTATCACAGTTAATTTTTATTATACCTACATGCATAGTGGTCCGCGCTACCAAGAATAACATGAAAGTGGTCCTTGATCAAGAAAAGGTTGGGAACCTCTGCTCTAGTACAATGTAATATAACTACAACACCTCGTAAGACCTTCACTCGGTACTATAACATAAAATTAATGTTTTATATTCACAACCTTGTAAACTATTATTATATGTTGAAGTTAGTTTAAACAGAGATGAGGCCAGTCGTGGCGCAGCGGCACGAAGTGTGACTGTAAAATCGACTGGTTGTGGGTTCGATCCCCACTCGAGGAGATAAAATATTTACTTAAATTTATATATATATATATATATATATATAAATTTAAGTATATATATATATATATATATATATATATAGGCTAAGCGCGGCGTCGAGTTCTGCCACTCAACACGCAATACCTCCAGAATTCGGCAGAAAGTGGAGGACAGAGTGTCTTAACACCAGGTTCCCTCTGCCTACTCTGCTGTGTGCGGGATACAGCGTGAAGGTGATAGTTTAAACAGATGCTCGGAAGTAACCGACGGACATGAGATATAAAACATTTCATCGAATGTGTTAATAAATTAGACTCGAGAATAAGTTTCGATTTAGTATCGATACCTTATATTTGCATTTGCGACGAAAATAACATCGATAGTTGAAACACGACCACACTGACCGAACGAAGAATTTGAAACCGAAATAGAGGCGTTATTTGCTAAATATATTCAACATCTTTGTTCAATTTACATTAGTTATCTATATCTATATCTTTATTTATATAAGTTATTTGTAACTAATTGCTTAAAAAAATAAGAAAAAAGTATGTATTAGGCTATTTAATATATATTTGAAATAGCTCACACATTCAACTACATAGTGATCGAAGAAATAAAAATACCTAAACAAGCTTATAAGGAATGTAATAAGTTTCTATATTGGCGATATTTTTATTTATATATTTATTTTTAGCTTCACCTTTCAACCCTCACTTTATCTGTATCCCGTATACAACGGTGTAGGTAGAGGGAACTTAGTGTTAAGGCGCTCCTTTCCCCATTTTCCGCCAAATTCGAGAGACATTGCGTGTGTGGCTTAACTGGCAGAACTCAGAGAAAAAAAAATATATTTTCATTTCCTTAGATGGGCATTGAACCTGTTCGCGTTCATAGTCACACGCTTGGGCTCCTACGCCACGACTGGCCTCGAATTATATTAACATTTTGCATACATTTATATATTACAGACAACAACTTTAAAGCATAATAGCGAGTACGTGCAAAATTGCACATATCGCCGTTACAAGTGCCAATACACATACACCCGACTACTTCTGCGAACTTAACGCTGTATTTGTTACAGTCCACGTGCATTAAGGGGAAATATAGACAGAAATCTTATATTTCTTAGAACACGGCCGTATTACATTACTTAAGGAACGACGAAAGTATCTACTAAAAAACTACATACTTATAAAATCGACTCTACGCTGTGTCCCGCACACCGCAGAACAATAGTGTTAAGACACTCCGTTCCCCACTTTCCGCCGAACTCTGGAGGCATTTTGTGTAAATTCGCTGGACTCGACGCCGCACTTTGCCTCAACACCAGAGCGAAGAAAGGCAAATATAAATATGAATTAATATTTCATTTCCTCAAGTGGGGATCGAACCCAACCAGTCGCGTTTACAGCCACACACTAGTGCCCCAGCGCCACGACTGGCCTCAATGCCCTCCAATTTTTTTATTAAGGAAACAACGACAGAGTGCAATAAACAACTACTTACTTACATACAGAACAAATTAAGCCTGATAATCGGAAACCGGCATACCCACGCTCCCCACTTTCATCTTTAACCGGAAGCAGCAATCTAGTGATTAGATCGTAGTATCTAAGATGCGCCCGTGGGCGGGCCCTTCGCCCACATACCCGTGGCGGAAGGAAAGCACGGAACGGGGCGAATTTATGATAGCTCGTCTCGAGCATAAATTTACAAGCTAAATGGACTCTTTAACGACACCATGATAAATTGCTGACACGTGCCGTATGTCGCGTGGGGCTCTCGTTCGGTGTTGTAGTGAGAATTAACTTTGTACAGGGATGTTTGAAAAGCTGGAGGTGGGTTTTTTTTTTAGCTTCACGCTAAATCCCGTATATAACAGGGTAGGCGTAAGGAGCTTAGTGTTAAGACCCTCCGTTTGCCACTTTTCGCCGAATTGTGGAGACATTGCTTGTTGAGTGGTGGAATACAACGCTGCGCTTTGGCTCCACACCAGAGCGAAGAAATGAAAATATTAAATATTTCAATTCCTCGAGTGGGAATCGAATCCACAACCTGTCGCGTTTATAGTCACACGATAGTGACCCTGCGCGCTACACTAAAAAGAGCGCGGTCAAAAAAAGTGTTTAATTTACTAATATTTTTTTTGTAAAATCTATTAAATAGATATCAGTTTGATATTCCAAATATAACAGGTTTAACTAATTCGATTTTACTATTATAAATTATTGAAAAGGTGTACATAACTGATATAGGTCAGCACTTTTCTATTTATCTAAGGTTAAATCTTATACTTTTATATATATTTCTTATTCCCCTATTTCTACTTAAGGACGTTATCTTTTCAATAGGTTTCTAGATGGTTTGAAAATAATTTTGGACTCAGTAGCTGTATACTGTAAGAGTCCACTAGTAATTTTATAAAAACTTAGGCAAGATTTATAAAACAAAAACTAAGTATCTTCTATAACTAAGTATCTTTTTATCTATCTATCTATTTCCAAAATTTCTAAACAATGCAATGTGAAAACTAGACCCATTTTAGTAGCTCAGGCGTCGATTGATCCCACATTCCGGACTTTGTCCTCAACTTGGCTCCAGTACATTGTGTTGCGAGTTTTATAGACTACAATGCGACGTTCGCAAATTATCTTTTCCGTTCTGTTCGAATCACTGCCCATCTTCAGCGGATGTGATACGATCGCCCTCCCCAAATACGAGCAAGGACATTTCTATATGAATATATTCATACGTGACGGTAACTGGATGGGATGGAATAGCCAACGTCCGGGTGCCCACGTGCACCCACGCCGCCTATCATATCATATGATATTTAGAACAAATCTTTCTTGTCACTTATAAAATTAGTCCTGTCGGCTAAGGCTTATCGGTATTGACTTATGGGCCTTTGTACTGCGAAATGATAAGATAACGAGCGTACAAGTATTAAGGATATAAATAATGTTATGCTTTAACATCTCGGTCGTTTACATGCAACCAGCAGTGTGTACGCTGTGTTTCGTAATAAGTAGTGTTACGAAAGGAAAAGCTGGGTTCTCAACGTATTATTATATGAAGCAAATACTTTTTTTTTTGGTAGGTATATAGATATAATTCTGGACGCATTGCGTGTTGAGTGGCAGAACTCAACGCCGCGCTTTACCTCGACACCAGAGCGAAGAAATAGAAATATAAATGTAAGTAAATATTTAATCTCCTCGAGTGGGAAACGAACCCACAACCAGTCCGTTTTACAGTCACACTTTGTGCCCCTGCGCCACGACTGGTCTCGAAGTAAATACTTTAAAACGAAAATAAACCTATGTTTATTATGATTTTCTTCTCTACATTCTTATGTACCTTTTAAGCTAGTATAATAATTTAATATATTTTTTTATGTATTTATTGTAATATAATACACATTTGCTAAATATTTGACGTAACTCTCATATTGCTGATATTTAATAAGTAAGTAATAAATAATCGATATCAAGTTACCTTGAAACAATTAAGCCGAGGCAGTCATAATAAAATGATATGACTATTGGGAAAAATGGTTAATTTATTGTCTATACTCAAATACTTGTATATTTGTGTTTCTTGTTCTTTTATCACTGTAACGCGACGGTTGTGGTTCATCCTCACTCGCCAAAAAGCCTCGCAAAAGCCAGGCGTTGAGTTCTGCCCTTTTGGGGGAAAATGAGGAACGAAATGTATTAACACTACGTTCCTTCCGCATAACCTGCTGCAGTGTAAAGCTGATTTAACTTGATTTAAATATGAACTATAAATTAAACAGTTATTTTATTATTTTCTAACTAAACAAAGTAAACAGTGTAACGTTGTTATATTATTTCATCGAGTGTATACTTTAAACGCACGAGGTGCATTCTCAGGTGTAGTGAATATCGTATTTCTAAAGGCTACGGTTATACCAATAACTCTATCTTAAGTTATTGATATCAATATTAATGAATACCGCCATTTTGTATGTAATTACACTTATAAAATTTCATTCCAATAAATCGATTAGCAATTACATTAATATTGTAAAATTGTATCGAGAATTATCTATTGTTCATAGAAAATAAAAAAAATATATCTTCACGCTGTATCCCGCACATCATCATCATCATCGTCATCATCATCAGCCTGTCCTAGTCCACTGCTGGACATAGGCCTCTCCAATGGCACCGTTGGTCCATTCGCACCCAGCCGATTCCAGCCACTTTGCGAATATCGTCACCCCATCTAGCTGGAGGACGTCCTACATTACGCTTCCCGAAGCGTGGTCTACACTCTAAAACACGTGTACTCCAACGGTCATCGGTTCTGCGACAGATATGACCAGCCCACTGCCACTTCAGCCTGCTTCACTGTATCCAGAGCAGTGTAAACAAAAAGAACTTAACGTTAAACAGTGGGGATCGAACCCACAACCAGTCCAGTTTACAGTCACACACTTGTGCCGCTGCCACTGGCCTCAATCCTTTGTAATTACACATATTAAATTACATACGAATAAATCCATTAACAATCATATTAATATTGCAAAATTCTATCAAGAATTATTTTTCATATAAAATAATGCTTTATATGTTCATAATAGTAGCAATTAACATCACATAGCTGTAATAGATACTTATGATAGCATTATTATACGGAACACCTTATACAGGGGTACCTGTGGCGCAGTAGTATATAAAAAAAATGGTGAAGGATGTGGGTGTAAATGTTAATTCGAATATGTTTTTAATTTAATTGATTTCGATTCGGTCCAGCTAGATAAAAAGTTAGATTGATATTTTTTTAACATTTTCAAAGTGCTCTTCCACACTTAGGAAAGAAAAATACTTATTAAGAAGACTTAAGATAAAATATTTATACGTTTACTTAATAAGTATGTTAGTTTAAGTTAGCACACCAGCGTACGGTTTCCCGAAAAAAACAAAACTTGGAAAATAGAACTTTCCTACTTAGAAGAAGGTATTTCTTAAAATATATGAAGTAAATATACATTTTTAACATTATCTAAAGTGTTATACACTTTACAAATTCAGAATAGAAAGATTTTTTGAAAACATATAAAAAAATATATATTGCGGAACTCGAAAAATTTGATGTGAGGTGGTCAGAAGGCTTGAAAGGCTTCCAAGAGCTAAGCTAAGTTAACATTTTATGACTTCCTTAAAAATTTTGAAGGATTATTTAAATTTTCTATAAATTAATATAGTAATTAAAAACTATCTATAATTACAAAAAAAAATTGAAAATAAGTAAATAAAATAACTTTAACATTAAGATTATTTAAAAATCAAAAAACTTATTTTTTTTTATTTGAATTTAATTCTATTTTTAAAACACAGCTACCCTATAATCAACCCTGTTATTAATATATAAAGAAACCGTAACCCATTTAAGGATTACATTACAAATTATAATTAACTATCTACACTCGCAAATGGCGTAACAAATTTTAAGCCTTTAAGTGCTATATAAACGGCCATTTTAGAATTATTGTATAAATTACTAAAGATACTTGTAACAAACGCCTCCAAAATAGTAATGCCACAGGAAGTGTTTCCATTAAAATATTTTATTTTAAACTTTATAAATAATTTTTATATTAAACATTTGAATATTTGACCATATTTGACCATATCTTGATATGACTGCTGCTATCATAGTACTCGAAGTAGGTTCTAAATCAGGAGAATCAAGTAATCTTAAGCAATACGTTTGTGTTTTACATATCGGCAAAAACAGTAAGTTTTACATTACATCACATAACTTTTGATATTTTAAGTAACCATTTACAGACAACCAGTTCAATTTCTTTTTCTATAGGTACAAATCTCTATTTGTCACATTGTGTTAAGTAATAAATAATAATCTAAACATATTAAATTATATCTTATGTTCAAGTCCAGCTGTTATGTCTAACCAGCGTCGAGCGGGCTTAGAAGACGTGGTTTAACGGTCCCCACAACACGTTTCTGGTATCTTTATTAACTCATTACATCTTTACGGCTTGTGTAATTTTAAATTAAATCATTTTATGATAGTTATTAGAAAACATGTATTGAAATTACTTATTTTAGAAACGTTTAAGTATTTTTATTGAAACGAGATTGGAACCCGCGACTCTTGGTAACTGCCCAAGCTAATAGTAGTTAAAGCGTCCAAAGTCTTAATATTTTAATACGTTTCTAAAAAAATATTTATCTTTTTAAGTGTGTAAAGAAGCGAAGAGAAGGATGATAAAATGCAGTATTAAATTAAAAATCAGCTTCACACTGTATCCCGCACACAGCAGGGCAGGCAGAGGGAATCTAATGTTAAGACACTCCGTTGCCCACTTACCGCCGAATTCTGGAGGCATTGTTGAGCGGCGGAACTCAAGGCCACGCTTTACCTCGACACCAGAGCGAAGAAATGGAAATATAAATTTAAATAAATAAATATTTCATTTTCTCGAGTGGAGGTCGAACTCACAACTAGTCGTTTTTGCAGTCACACTTCGTGCCGCTGCGCCACGACTGGCCTCAATAATGCAGTATAATATCAAATATTTAGTTAAAAATAAATAGACTAACTAGGCTTACCTGTACGATAACCGGCATTCGAGAGATAGGTGGCAAATGTGTTCGTCTCGTGCTTGGCCTGCCACATCGGTGAAGAGCAGTTGTCGTTGTTGGTATACACGTTGTGGTTGTGGACGTAGACACCAGTTAACAGCGAACTCCTGGACAAAATAGAATAGTATTGTTATAACAATAGGCAGTTCCTTGCGCAGTGGGGTAGCGGGTTCGCTGCCCACTCAGGGGAATTTTAATTGTGATCATTTTCTTAACGAGACATAAAACATCTCGAAAAAATTGAGCGGAAAGTGAGGTACTGTGTGTTGTGAGACCCCCACTTAATACCCTGCTATGCAAGAAAAAACGTATGCTCCTTTTATTTCATAACAAATACCCGAAGTAAATTTCAGTTAATTGAAAAATGATTATTTTAGATGAGATATTTATCTATAAATTTGTTATATTAAAATATTAATTACACAGTTTAAGAATAATTATTTGATTGAAGTTTTCTGTAAAGACCAAATATCTCTCTAAAAAAACATCAATATTGAGTGCAGCGTACCGCCGAATGTAGCCGAATGTACTTTACAATACCGACTTTACAATGCCTAGTTAGTGACTGACATTCTCTATTGATAAACAGGATCTATCGACCTATTCTACAGCGCCGTGTTAAACCACTTAATCCTGCAGAATATCTTATAAGTATACTGTATAGGTCTATATAGAAATTTGGTCTAATATATTCAAGTAATTCTTTTTTTCAGCGTAGCAGGGTAGGCAAATGGGAGCCTAAGGTTAAGACACCCCGCACCTTAATTTTTGCCAAATTCTGGAGGCATTGCAAGTTGAGTGTACGAATTTAACGCCTCGATTTGCCTCGACACCAGAGCGAAGCGAAAGAAAATATTTTATATCCTCGAGTGGGAATCAAACCCATAACCAGTCGCGTTTACAGTCACACGTTTGTGCCCCTGCGCCACGACTGGCCTCTAAGTAAGACATTAGTCTTAAATAACACTTAATTAACATCAATTACACGAATACCCAGTACACATATCGATACAAGATATTTGTGCTTGTGTTTGCCTGAGGATGCGTAGTACAATTTATTTAATTATATATTTCTAATAAAACTTTTTTAAGACTCACCTAGACGGGCAACACATAGGCGTCGTCGTATACGCATGGCGGAACTCTGCTCCGGCACTCCTTATAGCTTTCATGGTCCTCGGCATAAAATTCAAACTTCCAAGTTCAACATCCTGATCATCTGTTAGAATCAGTATTATATTGGGCTTCTTCTCTCGTGGTTGTGGATATGGAATATATCCACCACTTTGCCATTTATTCGTCAACTTTGGCTTGAATCTGGTTGTATTTTCTCTTACAGGCAGCGGACGACCTGGCTTACTTTGATTGCCCTGTTTCCGTCTTTCATTTATTTTTTCTGAAGTATTTTTCATCCAGTGTTTCTCCGTTTTACGGTTTTTCTCATCTTTTTTGGCGTAAGGATCAGTTCGATTATTGATGTATTCTTCAGAAGAGTGAGCATCAGATCCTCTTCTTCTATCACGTCGGATTTCATGTTCACGCTCCCAAAATCTGCGTCTATCGCCGCGAAAACGAGAGCTATTTCTGTGCCTCAAATACCTTCTTTCAGGCAAGTCTGTCAATGTCCCATTAAAAGTAGTCCGATTTCGATTATTCTCTTTATTCCTTATTTCTCTAGCTCGAGAGTCATCATCTTCCAAGGAATCCCTCTTTGCACTTATTAATAAAAAATTCCAAGTCAACAATAGTGATATTATTTTAAAATTCATTTTATTTATATTGCTTTCTATTGTAAAATTTAAAACTTCTAAGAAGTTATTGCAAATTTATACATTCGTAAGCTGCCATGTTTTCTAAACAGCCCACATCTATTATTTTATAATGCCAAGTGCCATCTTGTGCCACCTGAAACAAGAAATTAACAAGTTAAAATAATTAAGATTTTTATTTTAATAACTACTGATCTACATTACTTTTGTATAGTAGCCCTTAATGTATCATATTCAATATTCCTAAAGCATAATTTTAATAAAAAAATATAATAGACAAACAGAACTAAATATTTTTTCGTATTAAACATATATTGATTAGATACATTTTCTTTATTTTATTATGATGAATAGCTTGCGCTCGCAGCATTTTATCGCAATATATCAGAGAACCAATCACGAATTGCTTTTAGTAGAATTGAACCGGCATGGACTGACTGACCCTTTTCAAAACGAACTGCTCTCTTCCCTTCGATTTCAATTGATACTTTTAAACACTCAGCTAATTTAACCGGCTTAGCCATAGAGACCCTTTAAGTAAAGAATAGTAAATAAGAGATCCATATACACATATATAATGTTGATCTAGTTACTTTTAAATTATATTCTTTGTAAAAAAAGAAAACAAAATTCCGGTCGGTGAGAAACAAAGTGTCTTATTTCTAGGTTCGGATATACCGTGAGTTGCTTTTTTCCTTTAAATAGGATATTAGCCGCATAAGTCGAAGACATGTCAGATAAGATGGACATATATTTGCCAGGATCAGTTTCATTTCCCGCTCACAGTACGTAGACCTTTTAAAACCCGATAGCCTCCCGATTCGTATCAGTACGTCAATCTAAATAACTGTAAGACGTAAATAAAGTAAATATATATCATTAATTGTTTTTAAGACTAAAAAATGATAAATAATAAAAATTCTGTACATTAATATTATAATTATACATTATAGTATGCAGGGAAAAAAATATGTCAAAGCACTCTCGAATTTCCTCCCAAATTTGAGACATTGCGTGTGGAGTGACGGAACTTAACATCGCGCTTAGTCTTGACAGAGCGGGAAATAAAAAAGTGAGAATGGAATACACAACCACCGCGCCACAATTAATCACTATCCCACTGTGCCATGCTGGCCTTATATAAATA
>DWQW01003047.1:0-24110 GCA_018249695.1 Heliconius erato demophoon
TCCCTCTGCCTACCCTGCTGTGTGCGGGATATAGCGTGAAGCTAATAATCGTGAAAATTAAACTTATTAATTTAACATTTTCCTTTTAAATACGATAATTTTTGGGAGCAAAATCAAATAAAATCTCTAAAAGATTTAAATTGTGATTTATTTAAGTACATATATAACAGTAAAGACAATCATATTAAAATAACCAACCAATTTTCACAAACAACTTTGAAGGACTACTACTAGTGTTCTAGTTGCACGTATCTTTTTTTCGACAGTCAGTACGTAGGGGTAGGTTCTTAGGGAATGGACAGAGAATTTAATGGTATGCCCATTGCCCATCCCATTCACTTCGGCCTCGCTTCGTATAAACTAACGATTAATTTTTTGAGACTAAAATTTCCCCGAAATAGAAATAGTATCGTACAACTTAGAGGGATTTGAACCCGCGCCTCTTCGGAAACCGTCCAAGCGCTCTGACCAAGTTAGCCATACGTTGGCATGGAGCTACGTCGAAATTCTTTTACGCTTGTTACAACTTATTTATATTGTTAGCATCTCTGTAGGGTGATTTTTACAAATTTCCACTACCCAAAGATAATTACTAAGAATTATCGTTTGGCGAGATAGATTTTTTTTTTAAATATATTTTACATTTACAAAGTGTTGTTCCAAACTTAAGAGAAATCTTAAAGAAAAATACTTATTAAGAAAACGTATCAAAATTTGAACGTAGCGGGATTTGAACCCGTGCCTCTTATAAATAGTATCCTTAACCATCGGATACAATTAAACTTGTCATAACTGCGTCATAATCGCAGTATCACGATTTTTGTAATGTAGTAAATTCATTCAATTACAAGCGTGGAAAAGTGTCGATGAGTAATAAAAGGAGGATGTCTATACAATGAATCTTCGATAAAAAATTAATAACTATAATATTGATACATTCATATATATCTATATTTTATGTTTATAGGTATTTAATAAATATGACATATGTATGAAATAAACTAAAAAGAATAAATAAATACCTATAGGCACAAAGTGTGACTGTAAAACCAACTGGTTGTGGGTTCGATCCCCACTCGAGGAGATGAAATATTTACTTAAATGTATATTTCCATTTTCTTCGCTCTGGTGTCGAGGCAAAGCGCGGCGTTCAGTTCTGCCACTTAACACGCAATGCCTCCAGAATTGGGCAGAAAGTGGGGAATGGAGTGCCTTAACAGTAGGTTCTCTCTGCCTACCCTGCTGTGTGCGGGGTACAGCATGAAGCTTTGTTTTATTTTTTTAAATTTATTTATTCTTTTTAGTTTATTTTATACAAATAGGATGCACACTTCTCATTAACAACAATCTTGAAATAAATGCAGAACCCTTGAAACTTTGTGTCGGAAAGACTAGTTTTCTGTGAAATATGTACCCATTGACAACAAAATAACAATATAATGCCTAATGAGAAAAAAAATATAAAGTGGATTAAACTAAATGAAAAATTGATAATTAAATTAGGCCAGTGACAAGCTATTTTTGTACGTACGTTTGATATGAGCATAAAGTAAATAAATGTTATTTTACCTTAACACATTGTATAAGTGATGAGTACATTCTTATATTGCACAAAAATATATAAAAATTAAATATATGAAAATAAAAAAAATTAAGCGTTGTATTACAAACTGGTTTAAACTTTAAAAGTACTAAGTAATAATATATATATATATATGTACAATATAAATGCATGTTTTACTAAGCTCAACTAATTAAATACTTATTTAGAAAACGTATAAAAATTTGAACGTAGCGGGACTCAAACCCGCGCCTCCTGGAAACCGACCAGGTCGGTCTGGTACGTTAAATTTTTTTTAATGATGATTAACACTTTAAAAATGTTAAAAATATCAACTACTTGATAACATAACCTGTTTTTAGCATTAACCAAAATCGCGCCTTAAAAAAATAATTAAACTACAGATAGGTTCAACATTTTTTTTTATTTTACGAGTAAGTGACGATTAAATATAGAATTGTTAAAAAAAAACCCAAGTTTTATAATTCTATGTATATTTAATACATACGTACAACTAACAGAACTTTGTTCATTCATTGGCTTTATAAATTATCATAAAAATATTTACACATATCGATTAAAATATGTAGGCATATACAGTTATTACTTATAGCCTAGGATTCCAGGGCCCCCAGACCTACGTCATTTTAGCAAAGCTGTAATTTTGTGGATTATTAGTCTGATATATAATTAACACCGTATTGCTATTTACTAACTTGAAAGTGGGGCCGTTTCAGAAGTAGTCCCAGTTTATTATGTTTAATGGTGAATTATCAAATTTTCTTTTAGTCTATGTTGACCAGTATTAGATTAAAAGATAAAATTGAATTAGTTTTTTTTTTCTATTTAAAATGTATTTAAGTTTGTTTTAACCTAATTAATTGCTATATTTGTTAAAAGCTATACAAATACAGATTACATCCGAGAATTCCTTATACATTATATGATAATATAATTATCACAAGTTTAATGTATTTATATAAAGATATTATTTGGTTAACATGGATCAAATCCATCTTTAATGTGTTAAAATATAGTAATCAGTTTCATACTGTATCCCGCACACAGCAGGGTAGGCAGGGGGAACCTAGTGTTAAGACACTCCGTTCCCTACTTTCTGCCGAATTCTGGAGGCATTGCGTGTTCAGTGGCAGAACTCAACGCCGCGCTTTGCCTCGACACCAGAGCGAAGAAATGGAAATATAAATTTAAGTAAATATTTCATCTCCTCGAGTGAGGATCGAACCCACAACCAGTCGATTTGCAGTCACACTTTGTGCCTCTGCGCCAAAACTGGCCTCCGTAATATAAAACATAGTAAATATTATTAATATGGAATAATTACATTAACTTTCACAGATATACTATAGTTTGTTTTCTTTTTTATTATCACGACTAAAATAAATTATTTGCAAATGTCTTAACTAGCTAATGGTATATATTATTAAAATAAATAAATATAAGCTAACGTTAGTTAAAACAGCCCGAGAGCCATTGCACAGGTGTCCTCTACAGTAACAATTGAGGATTTTAGCCAGTCTCATATCGGAGGTGTCCTCTTTGCAGTCTTCGTCGTATACTTCATACGCGGTGTAGACGTGTTGCCATTTTCCGTTTATTTTTGCCTGGTCGCCGTCCAGGGTTTGTGGAGCGCAACCTCTTTGCACGATCGTCACTGACGATGCTGTGAAAAATATATATATATATATATATATATATATATATATATATATATATATATATATATATATATATATATATATATATATATATATATATTGTTAGCGAACTCGTGTAAAAGAGGGTAGATAAATCAAATTAAAAAACAACTTCACGCTGTATCCCGCACACAGCAGGGTAGACAGAGGGAACCTAGTGTTAGGACACACCGTTCCCCACTTTTCGTTGAATTTGGGAGGTATTGCGTGTTGAGTGGCGGAATTCAACGTCGAAGAGGGTAGATGTAGATGAAAAAGATGATAAAAGCAGTGGAATTGTGTCAATCGGGGGTAGTCGCTTGTAGGCAACGGCCCTTATTGGAAGGAAACTTGTGTGAAGTATTGTTATTAGGTGTTACATATCAGTTATTGCAATTACATAGTATCTCTTTCCAAATAGTTTAGAAACATATAGACCATGTGTGTTTTTATCGTGTTTCTTTAAAAAACGTTAACCGCTTCTGATTTCTAACAATATATATATTTGTGTTTAATGCGTTTGATTATATTGCTTATTAATAATACAAAAATATTAAATGTGGAGTTCATTCTATTTATCCTCATCATTAAAATAATGTTATAATTAAGTAGGTATATACATATATTATGATATCGTTTAAATATATGACATCGAGTCCAATGCACTAATTATGTTTATATGGTTGAAAAGGATTATTTTATCAGCTTCACGCTGTATCCCGCACACAGCAGGGTAGGCAGAGGGAACTTAGTGTTAAGACACTCCGTTCAGAGCGAAGAAATGGAAATATAAATTTAAGTAAATATTTCATCTCCTCGAATGGGGATCGAACTCACAACCAGTCGGTTTTACAGTCACACTTTGTGCCCCTGCGCCACGACTGGCCTCTGTTTATATAGTTGAAAAGGAAAAATGTTGTTGCAAATTCCTTTTAATAGCTTCATGCTTATATCTTACATAGAGTTAAGTATCGGTTCAAGCTCCGAGTGGGCATTGAGACGCTGTGATATTACGGTCGGAGTGAGGGACGATCAATAAAAATGAATTTTAAAACATAAGAATCTCTGTAGAGGTCAATCGTGGAAGGGGATACAAGCGTGTTCCTGTAAACGTGACAAGTTGTGAGTTCGATTCCCACTAGAGGAAATTAAATATTTAATCTTTATATTCGAGGCAAACTACGGCGTTTAGTTCTTAACACTCAGAATTCGGAGGAAAGTGGGGAGAGGAGTGTCTTTAACATTAGGCTTCCTCTGCTTATCCCTCTACACGGGATACAGTTTGAAGCTGAAAAAAAAAACAATCACTATCAGAAATATGTCACATTCTCTATCAAAAGTGATAAAAAAAATTCACAATACAAATAATTTGAACGAAGGCAAAAATTTTCGTTCCAATTAAAAGTTTAAATCATTAGAGCGGCACACATTACGAGAAAGCGTGATTTGATATTCCAGTTTTAGCTAATGGGAAGTAAGTGGTTAACGAGACCAACCACTGTAGTGATGTAACCTAGCACTTGTTAATTGATCTATACTCTCGGCGGTTGCTGTAAAATAATACAGACGCCCTTTGTGTAATTTTTTGTATTTGAATTTAAGAACGCTAAATTAGAAATAAATGAGCTTCACGCTGTATCCCGCACACAGCAGGGTAGGCAGAGGGAATCTAGTGTTAAGATACTCCGTTCCCCACCGTTCCGCCAATTTCTGGAGGCATTGCGTGTTGAGTGGCGAAACTCAACGCTGCGCTTTCCCCTCTATACTAGAGCGAAGAAATGAAAATATAAATGTAAATAAATATTTCATCTCCTCGAGTGGGGATTGAAACCACAACCAGTCGATTTAAATTAAAAATGAAAATATAAATTTAAATAGATATTTAATTTCATCGAGTGGGGATCGAACTCATAACCAGTCGCGTTAACAGTCACGCACTTGTGTCCCTGCGCTATGGCTGGCTTATAAAATATTGAAAAATATATATTTATTTATATTCACATTATCGTACTTTTCTTGATACTGAATAGTAGGTTAAAGTGCGTTCTTTTTTATTCACTTCTATGAAATATACTTTATTATAATATATTTATAGCATCATCGTTCTTTATCAAAAAAAACCTCATTCGAATGATTTGATTTTTAAATACGTTTTTGCATATTGAAACATCTGTTTAGTGGTAATCAATGTTTGGCGTTTCTCGATGACTTTGAAGCATACGCCCATGTTTTTTATAATGAGAAACATCAGGCGCCAAGGCATCGATTTTTTACTATTATTACCTACTTCTATTATATTAGTATCTATCTAACTATTAATATTTTGAGATTTTTTTAAATAATATAAAAAAATGATATTGTAAATTGTTTTTGTAAAAAAAATAAATAAATCAGCTTCACGCTGTGTCCCACACACAGCAGGGTAGGCAGAGGGAACCTAGTGTTAAGACACTCCCCGTTCCCCACTTTCTGCCGAATTCTGGAGGCAATACGTGTAATTGTTATTGTAATAGGTATTTTATTTTAAATAGAGAATAGTAGATTATGTACACAACAAAAGTGGTTTACGTAAATAAATATAAAAAATAGAAATATTTCTTGGATCAAAAAACGAAAAACGAAATTACGTAAAACTAAAAGTATCTTATTATATTGTATAGCTAAATATTACATACTTTGTGAGTGCCTTAGCCAGTAGTGTAATAATTTTGAAATGTTGACGGTTCCATATAAAGATTATTAGGTCGCACCTAATATGAGCTTAAAAATCTAAAAAGGCCTTATGTGTCTTTTCTGTCTGTAATAGTAGCAACTAGTTCAGAGTTATTTTAAGTTTTGATATATTTAAAAGTCTATCTGAAATTTAGAACAACATAATTTTAGAATATTTAGAACAACTAAAGACTTACTCAAATACATATCTTAAATGTATTATAATAGGATATTATACTAGTAGGACATAATAAAAAGATTTTTTTTAAATATTTTTATTATGTAAAAATATACTAAATATAAGGAAACCCAATAGATATATGTTTAATAAAGAGAAACGGAATTCCTCTATGTGTGTGACTAATTGGGTTTTAGTTTCTTCTCAGTAATATTATGTGCGGTGTATTAATTTATCAAATTATAATATACTTGGGGCCAGTCGTGGCGCAGGGGCACAAGTGTGATTGTTAGCGCGACTGGTTGTGGGTTCTATTCCAACTCGAAGAAATGAAATATTTATTTGAATGTATATTCTATTTTTTTCGCTCTGGTGTCGAAGCAAAGCGAGGAGTTGAGTTCCGTCGGGCAATACCTCCAGAATTCGGCAGAAAGTGGGGAACGGAGTGTCTTAACACTAGGTTCCCTCTGCCTGCCCTGCTATATGCGGGATACAACGTGAAGTTGATAATAATGATAATAATGATAATATACTCACCGTCATCCCCAAATGATAATGTAGTTTGTCTTTTAAAACACATGGTAGAGTGCTCGCAGTCAACTAAAAATCTATCGCTACCATCGAAATGTTTACATAATAATGAACCGTCGTTCGCTTCTTCCTCACATTTAAAACATCGAAGACTT
This sequence comes from Heliconius erato demophoon, assembly GCA_018249695.1. Classification (NCBI taxonomy): domain Eukaryota; kingdom Metazoa; phylum Arthropoda; class Insecta; order Lepidoptera; family Nymphalidae; genus Heliconius; species Heliconius erato. Next base: position 6,835 of record DWQW01003047.1, read on the forward strand.
GATGAAACTGAAATAGAAAACCATACCGTATTTAATTAATCCTAAATATTATTTATTACCTTATATATTGAAGATTTGATGAGATAAAATTCCGTCGTGGCGCAGAGGCACAAGGATGTGACCGTAATGCCACGGTTGTGGGTTCGATCCCCACTCGAGGGAATGAATTATTATTTATTAATATTCATTTCTACGCTGGCATCACGGCAAAAGTCAGGCGTTGAGTTCTGCCACTCAACACGAGTGTCTTAACACCATGTTTCCTCTGCATACCCTGCTGTGTGCAGGATACAGCGTGAAGCTGATTTATGTAATTTGTTTAAATATGATTTTTATATTATAATAATATAAAGTAGTATAGTAAGTAGTCCATAAAAGATTTAATACTGTGGGAGGACTAGACTATAATGGTTTCGTTGAATTTTAATAAGGCTTCGACAAAGAATCATTTTGTTGTGTCCAAGGACTGTGAAATAGTGTACAGTCACGCAACAGACATTATTGATTAAGTATATTCGTAATCTATTTGTTTAATTAATTTTAAATGTTGCTAATGTTTTATCGGCACGAGGTGTGACTGTAAAACCGACTGGTTGTGGGTTCGATCCCCACTCGAGGAGATGAAATATTTACTAAAATTTATATTTCTATTTCTTCGCTCTCAACACGCATGGCCTCCAGAATTCGGTAGAAAGTGGGGAACGGAGTGTCTTAACATTAGGTTTCTTCTGCCTACCCCGATGTGTGCGCGATACAGCGTGAAGCTGATTTAATTTTAATTTAATTTTAATTTTATGTATTAACAGTGACAGGAATTCTAAAACGGTTACATACACGAGAGGAATGTTTTAATGCTCTTAAACGGAAGCTAATTAAATTGAGCTGTTGATTGTCACACATTTTAAAAGACGTTTCGGGCTTGGAGAATATTTTTTTGGGCTTTGGACATGCTTTACTTATTATATCTTTCATTTTATTTATCACAAGTGTATAAAAGTTCCCGATTTATCTTTACCGTTTTTTTTATATGATTGAAATAATTATAATATTTAATTAAAGTGTCCCATCAAAAATATAAATGTGCAATGAGAGCCAAGTTAAATAATTCGTCATTCATTAAAAAATATTAAAAAAATCGTAGAAAAGTAAAAAATAATTTGATTTATTTTCTAAAGAAATCTATTTCGTCTAAATTTGTTTTAACTTACATTGTATACAATAAGTTAACTAATATGTTAAGCTTATTAGATGATTAACATACAGATTCTCTGTATTGTATTTTTATCTACGACAACTTATCTAATTTAAATAGGTTTTTGTGTACGCAATTTTGTAAATAAATGTATATGTTCCTGAAATTGTAAAGTATGACTTTTAGATTCATTTATTTAATATAAATAATTATTTAAAAATTTCATAAAAAAGTACCAAGTTAATTTTAACATTATTTTTTAATATTTTATTATTCTACGCATAAAATATATAAAAACGTGTTGATTCGTTTAAACATTACGATAGTGGCAATTTTCAATTATTTACATGTAGTGTACTTTTTAAATTTACGTAGGTATTCCGTTAAACAGTCAGTTGAATTTTTTTTTGATTATTGCAACAAACACACATATAACAACTTATCATATACAGCCCCAACGAAAGATCTAACATCCAAAACAAAATGAAAATTAAAAATATCTTAAATCTTACTTAAATCATGTATTTAGTAGGAGTTATCCAAACAATTACTGCTTAGTCACTTTTATTTAATCATAATAAATTTATATGGATGCAATAATCTAAATAAACGTAAAAAAATAATTAAAACCAACTGCAACCATGTGTTATCCTAAGAATAAGTACAGGTGTACCTACGTATATGCGACCTTTTACGTCCAATCTATGTACATAGGAAAACAGCTATTTAACCTTATAATTTACTAGCTTATAATTTACTTATTTTATAAAAAAATATTTGCTTACATAAATTGTAGCTTATGTATTACTCTGATATAAGTGTAAGTTATATTACTGTACAGTTTTAATTTAAATCTGTTAAGTATTTTTTGCGTGAAAGTGTGTCAAACGTCCATCCGTACAACCTTACAAATTTATACTTTTAGTAGTATAAACGCACTAAAGTATGTGTCTTTTACGTGTATGTGTATGTGTTTTTTAGGTTACTATAAATTTTACAAACATATAGATTTAACATTATATCGATGTCAAGAATAGAAATAATAAAAATTCACAATTCACGCTGTATGTAGTGGGAATTGAACCTATAACCAGTTGCGATTAGTCACACTTTATGTCCCTGCGCCACGACTGACCTCAATAATACAAATATTAAATATTCTAATATAAATATTAAAGTATTATTTGAATAAAATAATAATCAGCACGTTTATTTATTTATTAACTGTACCCATCAAACAATCGTGGCATAAAATGTATCGTAAATTGTCGTAAACAATAAAATTTCAACAAAATTATATTCTTTATTTTAAAATACAGAATTTTATGATAATATTGTGAAGGTAACTCACGCTTAGTAAATAATGATAACACCAAAAAATAAATTGATAAATCCATTATATATATGTTATACACTTATTTAGTTCGTGGCGATAAAAGTCCATTGCCAAATTGCCACTGTTAAACGAAAATAAAAATATTTCGAAATTATATAAAATAACAAGAAGAATAAAGAACGCGCGCCGCACCGGCTGTTGCGACCGCGCACTTTGCGCGTATGGTGGCTCGTGTGGTTTACCGAGTTACTGACTGAACACGCTGCGGGGATGCAGGCGCTTGGGCCATGATTCACAGGAAGGAAGCCCAGCGGCGAAACGGGACATGTTCGAACATCGTCTAAGTAAGGCTCAAAAGACACGCGCTATATAGCGTTTTGAGTCACGCGGTCGATACTGGCGCCGGCGCGACACTGGCTCACGTCACGCTGGCCAACTTTTGGCGGTCTCGCTGACATTTTATTTATTTATTTGTATTATATTTTTCGCTGCTCGCACTTCGCTCGGGCGATTTGAATTTTGCTTTGTCTCTTTATCGTCGTTTACGTCGAAATATGTTTTATACAATGTTTTCGTGTACTATGTATTTTCGTATACAGATTCTTCATTAAATATGATAATTAAATAACAGTATTTTTTTTGTTTTTTTTTTTAATTTGTTTATATTTTTTTTATGTTGAGTAAAAACGTTATTCGGTTTTCAAATATTAATTTAAAATATTATTTTGTAATATTATATATCAAAGATTATGGATACTTTGTTAATTTATGAGTTTCATGCTTTGTTGTGAAACGTTTCTCTTGATATCAGAATTATATGTCACATCCTTTACTTCTGTCGATAAAATGCGTACATGATATGATCTGGCAATTTTTTATTTGTCACACGCGTGACTATATTATACAAAAATATTTAGCGGTATTTAGTATTTATTTTTTATTACATTTCATACTATATATATAATTGACAGGAAAACATAAGCTGCTAGTACCTTACAAAATGTATTTATTATGAATATTTTGATGTTTTAATTCCATATTAATTAAATAAAATCGCATTTTACAAGCGTGTAACTGTAAACGGAGTAGGTTGTGGGTTCGATTCCCACTCGAGGAAATGAAATATTTAATATTTTCATTTTATCGAATCGAAGAAATAAGGGAATATGCTGTAGATCTCACTCAACACTTACCGAATTTTGATTCGATTTAGATATAATCATGTATGACAAAAAAAACATTACATATTTATGCTCATTTCTACAAAATGAGCGTCGAATACTTAAATTTGTCAGTTTTTATTAATTGTACTTCTTTTTGACTTAAATTCCTCGGTCCTTCCAGTACGACTCGCGCTTGTCTACATTTTGTATAAACCCCTAAATAAAAATATAAAACATATGACAATAACCTTTGTTACTGCCGCACTTTTGAATATTTTGAATGTACATTAATATAATTCTGATCGGTTACTACAGGCTTTTGACGCATCGTTTTAGTATTTTAGTCATCTGGTAAAATACATGTATGTTACATATTTACTTTTAAAATTATAGAAATATATATTTTTTTAAGTGTTATTCCACACTTAGGAAAGAAAAATACTTATTTAGAAAACGTATAAAAATTTGAACGTAGCGGGAATCGAACCCGCACCTCCTGGAAACGACCAGGGCGTTGCCGGCGTTAAGTATTATAGAAATATTATTTAGGATAGGATGGGATATATCAAGTTGTGGTCTATGGATATAACAAAAATATCTAATTATAAACAGATAACAAAAAATATTAAATAAATCAATTTTAATATGTCGTCGTTTTCATTTTTGATACAAGGAAATCTGTTTTAAATATTTTTTTGGGATCAAATGTAATAATTATTTTATATTGGTTTGATATTATAATTTTTTATATAAAAAATGTTAGTACAAACTAATTTAATTATATTTTTTAAAAAGTTTAATGTAAAGAGACCTCATCTATAACTACTTAATATTAAAAAGCTGAAACGCTTGTTTCGTTGCACGCTTATCTCAGAAACTTTTAGCTCGATTTATTCTTCTCGTATTGTATAGTCCGTGTAGCCAAAAAAGCTATAGAATCCGTTTCCCACTTTCTCACTACTCGAGTAGGGATCGAACCCACTACCAGTCGGTTTTAAAGTCACACTTCGTGCCGCTGCGCTACGACTGGCCTCAGCTTCAATTTAGTATATTTGATTAATCATATTCATCGTTTCAATGTGACTTTGATATTTTCATTAAATACGTGGGCGAAGCCGCAGGTAGCAATTAACATAATTTAACTTAGCTTCACGCTTTATCCCTAGCGGGATAGTCAGAGAGAACGGAGCGCGAAACGCTAAGGTCTCTACATACCTCTTTGGCCTCGTCCACTGTCATCAACCTCTTCATACATGCCCTTCGGGGGATCCTCATGCTTTTTACGTGACCTTCCTCCAGTATCTTTGATACTGTGTTTTCGAAGGTCAACCGAGGTCTCCCCCTACCTCTCTTACCGCTCACTTTTCCATCATAAATCTTTTTTGACATTCTTTCATCACTCATTCGTTCGACGTGCCCAAACCAGCTGAGCACGTTCTTCTTCATTCTCACCGTGACATCCTCGCTAGTACCTGCCATTCTGTGTTCCTCTTCATTGCGGATTCGATCGGCTAAGCTGACTCCGCATATCCTACGAAGAGATCTTCCCTTTACCATATACCTCAATTGCTGCTTCCTTCATGCAATCCCTTTAATTATCAATCAATTAACATAATTTAATTACATTTAATTAGGTAGACAAAGTGGAGTGGATGAACATGTTAAATTGGTGATGCTGCAGTTTGATGATGTAGAGATATTAGAAATGTTCTATTTTCTAGATATTGGCTATTTAATTATAATTTTTTGACATACTTTATTTGTATAGTATTTGTAAGAACGTTATTTTATGACTTTTCATGAACTACTAGTTATTTTATATTTTCTAATGTTTGAGATATCAATCTGCAAATCACTATATGTATAATGATGGCATGGTTGTTTATAATTTAAAAATATATACGTGTATTGTTTTATATAAATAAAAAAGTGTATTATAAAATTATAAACAAAACAAAAAGTCAACTGCTAAAGTAATATCATCATATCATAGTAACACTCGCACCATTAAGACAAACAAATCCAGCGACGTTTGACTGATTTAACAGTTATAAGAGAACAAAGGAACGGACATACATACATTAGCACTAAATACTTGACCAGTCGGGTAAAAGTCGGCGTGTGTAAACTATAAAGACTTCGTTGATCAACCTAACATATTTTACGGCGTATTATCTTCCATTAGCGATTATTCTTCATTAAACTTAAGTTAGAACGGAAATAACAAGTCGAAAATACTTTTAAATTGAGAAATATAATTATTTATAATGCATTAAACAAAAATATAATGTTGGAAACGTAAGCTTTATTTTTTTATTATTATTTTTTAATGAATAGTATATCAAACTTTTATGGATCTATAATTTATAATGTCACAAAAATATTTTTTTTTAATTACATAGATATAACAATAAAATTGTTATTGACACTTTTAAAGTATTTAAAATTAAATTAAATCAGCTTCACGCTGTATCCCGCACACAGCAGGGTAGGCAGAGGGAACCTAGTGTTAAGACACTCCGTTCCCCACTTTCTGTCGAATTCTGGAGGCATCGCGTGTTGAGTGGCAGAACTCAACGCCGCGCTTAACCTCGACACCAGAGCGAAGAAATGGAAATATAAATTTTAGTAAACATTTCATCTCCTCGAGTGGGGATTGAACCCACGACCAGTCGGTTTTACCGTCACAATTATTTTTTTAAAGTATTTTTCCACACTATTTAAGTAAAATAATGTTTTATCAGAGCATATTAGTACAAATTATAAAGCAATTAACTTATTTTACTAAGATTATAAAATATACATACGGATTGTCATAAACACGGTATTTAAGACACTGTGTAGGTAACATCACATCATATCACATATTTGCTTATAGCTTTTACCCTAATAAACAATAATTACATAATCACATACATTGTTAATATTAAATCATGAAAAATTTGCATATTACTATCACATAATAAAATTGAATTATTTTAAAGATTAGATTAAAATTAAATCAGCTTCACGTTGTATCTCGCACACAGCAGGGTAGGCAGAGGAACCTAGTGCTAAGACACTCCGTTCCCCACTTTCTGCCGAATTGGAAGCATTTCGTGTTGAGTGGCAGAACTCAATGCCGCGCTTTGCCTCGACACCAGAGCGGAGAAATGGAAATATAAATTTTAATAAATATTTCATCTCCTCGAGTGGGGATCGAACCCACAACCAGTCGATTTTACAGTCACTCTTTTTGCCCCTGCGCCACGACTGGTCTCATATTTAGATTGGTTAATTTTCACAAATGTTTTATTAAAAATCACATTTTCAGATAGATCTCCGTATTATACAAATTACAATATATTTCTCAATATGGTCCTAATTTATTTAACAATTTTCTAATAGTAAAAACAACTGTTTTGTCAATCTTCTATAAGAAATGATTTTACTGCATAGAACGCCAAATTCCATATTTTATATGCTATGTGCGTTCTTGGAGTAAGTATGCGTTGCCGTCATATGCGAAATGGATGTGGCTTACAAGAATTTATAGTTTGAAATATATTTACATTATAATATCTTTTAATTATCATACATTTTACTAGAATTATTAAGACATATTTGTAGAGACATGTATCGATTTAATTGACCTAAGATATTATTATTATTTTTTTATCTAATGCTATTAATATATTTCATAAGGTTGAAAACCATTATTACACCCATAATGTCGGTATAACCCTCGTGGTTCGAAGTTGGCGATGAATTACAAAGACTCTGGCGACAGTAGCAATATCTGGAAAATGAGATAATTTGTTGATTAAAACGACTAATTATTTAGTTATAAAATTAGATGTGATTAAATTATGGCTATAAATAAAAGAAATAAACAAAATAATATAACAAAACCAATATCTACTACTACAACAATACTACTACAAAAAACCCTATACTACTACTACTACTACAGTATAAAATGTTATTATTATATAGTATTTGATGAGTTGCACTGCTCAATCTTCAATACTATTGAAATGGAGGTTAAATAGAAAACACATTTACAAATGACCACTAGGCTGATAAGGAGAAATCAAGACAATAGTAATATGACTGCTTATTATCTTGAATTCTTTATCTAAAACAGAAGTGTTAGAGCCGAATATAAAATATTCTAAAATTAAACCGTGAGATCGTTCTTGACAAAATATTTTTTATATATATCTTGGTTATAGAAGAGTCATTATATTTGCAACTTTTATTGCATTAAATTATTTTTTGCATTATAAGGTTGTACGAATAACACTAAATATTTATTTAAAAAATTAGGTAGATGAGAAGCTTAGAATTTGTATTATATAATTGGTAATTAAGAAGCCAAATTGTGCAGAAATTGCTTCGTTTATATGAAATGAAACGTCTTAAGTATTACCAAGAAATAATTAAGTCTGAGCTGAACTATAAGCTTTGTTACAATAACCCGAAAAATGTATCTTTTCAAAAAAGGTATCGTTTTTATAATAAAAAAAAAATCATCTTCACGCTGTATCTCGCACACAGCAGGGCAGGCAGAGGGAACCCAGTGTTAAGACACTCCTGTTCTCCACTTTCTGCCGAATTCTGGAGGCATTGCGTGTTTAGTGGCAGAACTCAACGCCGCGCTTTGCCTCGACACCAGAGCGAAGAAATGGAAATATAAATTTAAGTAAATATTTCATCTCCTCGAGTGGGGATCGAACCCACAACCAGTCGGTTTTACAGTTACACCTCGTGCCGCTGCGCCACGACCGGCCTCCAATAATGGTTTTTATAATAATTCACCATAAATATATTTACCTTGTGGATGTGGTCCTCTGTCCTTTGTCATCGATTTGAGAACAACCCTCTGTATATGGCTCTAATATTTCTGTTTTAGATGACCACCGACCGTTCTTATAGTCTTGATACTCATTCTTTTGTGGAGCACAATCTCGAAGCACACCAGTAATTCTTACTGGAAATATTAAATGTTTATCCTTTATTTACTGTATTTAATATTTATTTAATTAAATAATTTACTTATACATGATTTATACAAAAATTCTAAATTCGATGTAGATGTACATATATTAAAAAATAAAATAATACTAAAATAAGGTTCCTTAAACAAAAAAAAACCGTAAATATAAGATTTTGAATTGTAATATTACATAAATAATACCTCCATCTTGTATATCCAGATGGAATTCTTGCTTCATACACATCGTGGAGAAAGGGCATTCAACTATAAATTTTTCAGAATGGTCAAAATGTACACAAAGCCGCTTTGTTGTGTTATAGTATTGGCCAGGCGGCGGATTGATCAGACATTGGTAGCACTGTAGTGACGATACTTCTGGAATTAAAAACATATTTAACCAAATATAAATAAAAAATGTTAGTTTTTAGTACATTCTAAATATGGTGTATGTATGGATTGGTATTATAAAGTCAAATAAAAAAATACATACTGCAGTTTATATACGATTTGAAAGAAATTTGAAATAGTTTTGGATTTGTGAGCTATATTTTATTCTTTAAAATAGAAATGGAACTTTAATCATTTAAAAGCAATGCTTAAGAAATTTAGTATTACTTGTCACGTAATTTTTAATAGAAAATATAATATTTTACATTTAAATAGTAAGAAACTAGTAGGACGTTTATTATAAACATATGTCAAATTGTAAAATGTTTCTAAATATAACAACCATAATGTGGCTTTTATTTTATAATAAATGTTTTTGTATCAGTGAGGAATATTATAACGATGATTTTTTGGAAAATATTAAAAACATAACTTTTTACAATCATACAAATTCTCGAAGTACAGTTAAAGAATCTTTATCTAACTTGAAAATAGATAACCATTTTGTCGGCCCTAGTAATTTACGAAAACAATATAATTTTAACAATAAGATGAAAAATGAAATATCTTATAAAGTTGAACCGCATGAAGACATTGCTGGAGCTATGGAACAGGACTGCAAAAACTTCGGAAATTCCACATACTTTAATTTGGATAAAATTCAATGCACACAAAAGAAAACAAAGGTCATATTTGATTTAAAATCTTTTAAGGATTATGAATATGAGGCAGGTGATACAATAACTGTTAGCATAAGTTACTTATAATGTAGTAATAGGTGTCACTGTAGTTACGAGTACGTCATTTGATATTGTTTCCATTATCGATTGTATTAAGTGGCGGTAGTGTGCTGCGTCTTTTCCGGTGGATTTCCAATATAAGCACAAACGACACGGCACTCGTGTTCATTACGTTCTAAGATATTGTCAAGACAACTTGTCATTATAATTCATATTTCAATATTGTGACTACGACAGTATATGTGTATATAACAAGTGTGAATAAATTTATTGTAAAAGCTGGATTTTGTGTCTGATTTGTTAGTTCGCCTAACATAACTGATAAGCTATTTCCGACTTCAGGTCCTGAAACTAACCAAGGCATTAAAAATCGAAGTCAAAATGATCTTCAAAACCAATCCGAAATAATTAAGTCAACAAACGTTAAGTTTTACAATTTGGAACCTGCAGTAAGTCATGTAATAAAAATAGAAACAAATAAAACTTTACTACGTGACAATACATGGTATGTGCCACAAGAATTCCCGTGTTGGGATTTACCTGTTATTTATGGTAAATTAGGTGAAAAGAAAAAGAAATCTGAAATATTTTTAATATACGGTGGCAATCTTGTTAACGTTATAGACAATTGGACTGAAGCACAAAACGCTTATAAAATCGGAGATCCTCCTATATCACATAATGTTAATAAATGGTGTGGATTACAGCCGTGTTATGCAGACCATACTCTTTGTCTATTCCCAAACGCAGAAGTGTCAAATATATGCGATAAAGGATACAAAGTCCTAGCACCAACTGTTATGGATCAAATCACTATAATTAGTACTATTAATTCGATGCGCAATCGCGTCGCACATGGATTAGTTAATATTTATTCACATCTGCCCACTGCTGCCAATATGCAACAAATAAACTATGATTATGATTTAGAAAAAATTGCTGAAGCATGGCTCCGTCAATGCCTGCCTGGTGCAGCACCTTGTTCTGCTCTCGACGGGCTGATGGTTTCCCAACTTGAATGTACTAAATATATGAAATTGTGTTGCTTAAAAAAGTTTAAAACTAGTTCTCAATGGTTTGTTTATAAAATTTATTTATTTATAAATGTTCTGTAAATGATAACATCAATCTAAAAATATTATATATTTATTTTTTTAGCACACCCTCACCGGAATGCTTCATTCATCCTGTTATCGGATGCATTCACGTTTGGTTTTTAAGTGCTGGAAGTGCATTGTCTAACACAGACGTCTTATGCGGCCGGAGTACCGCAAGGACATTTAATACAGTTCAATTGCTATGGGCGAAAACAAATAAAATTGGATGTGCTTACGGTGAAAGAGCCAATGGTAATATTAGAGTTGTTTGTCAATTTTCCCCAGCGGCACTTTTTCATCTAGACACAAAGTTGTTTTGTGGTATGATAGATCATGGAGATATTCCATATTTTCGCAATAACGAAAACGTGACGAATTTAAATTTTTTGTCGTCTTACGGAATAAAATGGAATCATATACGTATCGATAGTTTTGTAAAGAATGTTTCAGTAGCTAAAGGTATAATTTCGCAAAATAAACTGGTGTTGACAACTGAAACCTCTCATTCTCAGTGGGGGGTGGATAGTTTGACAAAAGTATACAAAGAAGGCTGGATAAGGAATCAATTTGATCATCAGTCCAATGGTACGAGAGGTCTTGTTGCTAGGTTAGTTGCGAGACACAAATTTACTGATGATAGCGAATCGAAATGTGATTCAGAGGAATCAATATATGAAGTGGGATCCCCTGGTTCGTCTTGTATAGAAAAAAGTAGCGTATACGACGGATTATGCTATGAATTTAGAGAGCCTACAGCAGGGTTCAGAATTATTGCTATTGCGGCCTCGATAGCCCTTTTTTCTTTAATATTATATGATCTTTTTAGTGGAGTTATAAGACAGACAAATTATTAATTGTATTATTATTACTCATTTTAGATAAATTCTGCTTAATGTTACAACATAAAAAGTTTGTCGTTGAACTTCATACGAAATGTAAAATTTCTGTACTGAACATATACCTAGACTATTAAAATTTTATTTGGGTAGAGGGTAGAAAAAGAGCTTTATAGCGTTGATATATGAAAATATTATTTTAAACCTTAATATAAATCACTTTATATAAGAACTGATGTTGATTTTATAATTAGCTCTCGTGAATCATCACACTTTTATGATTCAGCAATGATCATTCTTATACTATGTGCCGTATTTATTTTTTTGAAAACTGAACTGTAAATTGATAGATAAAAGGTGTAAGTATTTTTAATAATTTTTTTTCTTTTAAAAATAATATAATTGATATGAAAAACAATCTATTCACACGGTATTGACGAACATATAAAAGTATACTTGTCAAATTTAAGTGAAAACCATGTGTTTGCGGTATGTAGTATCAATTTGCGTCATACTTGGAAATTGTCCACATTAAAATATTAAATATCCTGCCAGTCTCAAGGCTAACAAGCGGTTTTTTAAAAACTATAATATTTATTATTCATAAACTACTATTAAAATTTTATAGTTCTTGTTACAAATCTGAATAAACCCCCTCTCTTTTGAGCTACCACCATTTGATAATCAGTAACACTTAATATGTAAATAAATGTAATTTTATGTTTTTAAAGACGCTCTATTTATTGATATTACGTATCTGTGACCTACTTGATATGATAGTAAATTTTGAGCAACGAACCATAAGAGACTAATATTGAAATATGTATGTATAAACTATTACCTTTTATACACTTGTATAATGTATGCACTTATAAAAATTGTATAGAATTCATTAAAAAATGGTGTATGTATGTGGACAATATTCTATTTTAAGCACAAACGCTGTCATAAATATCAATTAATTATTACTTATAAATTTAGTTTAAGAAATCATATAGTTGAAGTTATTTTGGTCACTAAGTTGCAGTTGTCCATATTTATAATCTTAACCTTAGTTTTCAGTTATAATAATAACAAACAATATACAAAATACTATTTTATTAAGAATACAGATTATTAAATACTCTATACTTAGTTTTTACGGTAAAAAAAATCATACAATATAAAATAATATTCTGTAACACTATTTCAATAAAATGTGTGTGAAAAGTTTGTCCAAGTGAAAATCAAGTGGCGATTGTGACATAACATTATTTATTATGCATGCGTATTCTTACATTATACAATTATTTTAAATTGTTAATTCTCTTTATAAATTGCTGTAAGTTCAAATAAATTAAATTCACAATGTTAAGTGGATAAAAACAAGTCAAAATTCAAAATCGGCCTCAAATGGGCTTTATTTAAAATTTATTTTAGTACAAAAACCATGAATGTCGCTTAGATATTTAAAATTAGTTTTTACTTGAAAGTCGTCAGAATATATATGTCTTTTAATTTTTGTTATTGTTCAGACATATGACATTAAATGTTTACTTTTAAATCTAAAAGAGACATTGCTTGGACTATATAAAAACATATTCTAAGACAAGTCTTATTTTTATACTAGAGGGCACGCGCAGCTTCGCCCGCGTATTTGCACCCTTAGGGGTGACTTCTCAAAAAAAACTACGAAACACGTGTTCAATAAAATATTTTTAACAGTATGAATTTAAATTTTTATAAAAATCGGTGGCGGTTTAAAGATTTTTCCGTATAAACTTTCAACCCCTTATTTGAACCTTTAGGGGGTGAATTCTAAAAAACCATCAAACACGTGTTCAATGAAATGTTTTTAAGAGTCGGAATTTCAAATTTTATAAAAATCGGTGCCGATTTAATTTTTTTTCCATACAAACTTTCAACCTCAATTTCATCCCTTTAGGGTTAAAATTTTTCGAATTCCCTTCTTAGTGGATGTCCAGAATATGAAAATAAACATCTGCCAAAATTTCACGTTTCTACCATCAGCGGTTACGGCTATGCGTGCGTCTTACCTCAGTCAGTCAGCACAAGTCCTTTTATATATATAGATAGATAGTGTTGTCATAATCTAGCCTTACTACCTCAAAAACGATATATTATAAATAATGTATTAGGTTTTTTTTTATAATTATATATGCATATCAGACTCGGGTCGACCCCGAACAGTAAGGAAACACAATTGATCAAAATTTGCAAGTTAAATAGTTAATTGATTAGTTAACACTTGGGTAGAAAAAGAAAGAAAGAAATATACAATACGAACCTGTACTTATAAAAGATATAACAATCGCTATACTTAAAGCGAATTGCTCCATGGCTATAAGCAGCGTTGCCAAAAGTTGTTTGGTCCGGTTAACGTTTTCGTAATAGACCTTCTCATTGAGTCAGCTGTTCCTCTTGCGTAGGGTTTTTTGATAGATTTAGATTTTCTTGAAATCTGCAACACAGATAAAAAAAATATAGTATAGTAAACAATATTATCATCTACTTAGTTCTTAATTAAAGTTACGTTTTTTATTTTTTTTATCAGCTTCAGGTTGTATTCCGTATGTAGCAGACTAGGCCTAGCAACGAAATGAAATTATTAAATATTTCGTTACGCTGAGCGGGAATCGTACTCACAACCTGTCCGGTTTACAGTCGTACGCTTGTGCTTTTTGCTCCACGACTGGTTTCATGTTACATAATACATTATTATACATTAGAATAAATAATTATGAAATATGTTTGCGTCATATTATTTTATTGTATTGAGGACTACTTGCTTATTAAGCTTGAAAAATTTAATATACTTTACAAAAAACAATTTTTGATAGCATAAAGACCAAAGGAAAAATATTTTATTAAAATAAATCAAAATTAAATCAGATTCACGCTGTACCCCGCACGCAGCGGGGTAGGCAGAGGGAAACTAGTTTTAAGACACTCCGTTTCCCATTTTCTGCCGAATTCTGGAGGCAGTGCGTGTTGAGTGGCAGAACTCAATGCCGCGCTTAACCTCACTGGTGTCGAAGAAATGGAAATATTAATTTAAGTAAATATTTCATCTCCTCGAGTGGGAATCGAACCCACAACCAATCAGTTTTACAGGTTTTACCTCGTGCCGCTGCGCCACGACTGGATTTTATTAAAAAATAATAAAATTTTACTATTCAAGTTTTGTGATCTCGTAACCAAATTGAAGTATGTAATAAACGTTACCCAATCCTAAAAGATCTATTTGAAGCATCAACACCAGGTTTATTAATAAAATAGTAATGCTGTGTAATTATGCATGCATAGTGACATTGAGGAATTATTATAATTTTCAAACGTTTATTTTTTAATTTTTAATACTTGAATGTTGGTCATAAATTACAAATATAATCGCTAGTGAAGTTGTTATCTGTATTTAATTACCTCCATTTGAAAATTAAGCCTATCTTATAAAGTTTTTATATAATTTTGGACAATAACTTTCTTATTGTTTTTAACTTAATCCATTCACTTATTTTCATTATTACATAAATTATTATAAGATATATAAATATATTATTATATTTAAAAACTCATGTTCGTATATTTTATAAAATAAATAAATCAGCTTCACGCTGTATCCCACACACAGCAGGGTAGACAGAGGGAACTTAGTGTTAAGACACTCGAATCCCCACTTTCTTGACGCTTTGTCTCGACACCAGAGCAAAGAAATGGAAATAAAAACGTAAATAAATATTCCATTCCCTCGAGTGGGATCGAACCCACAACCAATCGATTTTACAATCACACTCTGTACCCCTGCGCCACGACTGGCCTCATATATTTCATATTACATATAAATGTAATATAAAAATTATAATTTCTTTTAATTTTATACAATTGCTTACATATTATATACGCTATCTAATTTCATTGTGCTTATTTCAAGGTCTGACTAACTGAGCCGCTCGTAGTTGCAACACGGCAAAGACAAGTTTCAGAGTAGTCAATAGTAGGCACACGAGCATGCGGGTCGAACTGAAGTTAGGCCAACGTATTATTATTGTGTCAGTCAACCATTGGTCGTAGGACCTTGTAGTCATTTTAATGGCGTCTAAATTTTTTTGTTTTGGTTTAAAATGTATTTTTTCTATGTCTCGATAAGTAAAATCAAATAAATCAGCTTCACGCTGTATACCGCGCACAGAATGCTAGGCAGAGGGAACTTAGTGATAAGACATTCCGTTCCCCACTTTCAGAATTCTGGAGGCATTGCGTGGTGAGTGGTGGAACTCAACGCCGCGCTTTTTGCCCCGACACCAGAGCGAAGAAATTAAAAGTATAAATTTAAATAAATATTTCGTTTCCTCGAGTGGGGATCGAACCCACAACCAGTCGCACTTGGTGCCCCTGCGCCACGACTGACCTCTATGCCTCAATTTTAATAGAAAATCTAAATAGTTCGCGTAATTAAGATAATTATGATAATTACTTACTTAATAAGAATAATTTTTCTCTATCAAGGTCGAATCAGTTTTAACAATTTATCTTTCAATCAAACAAAACTCCACTGTAAAAAGGCCCATGTTGAAATTTCCCCCTCAAGGTCTGTTAACATAGCTGGTAGTATATAGTTTTCATGTTATATTGTAATATTTATTGTTTGTTACATAAAACACATAATAAAACGTGCGCATTTAGGAAATTCTGGCTACGTTTGTATCTTCACTTTTGACGCTTTTTTTTTAACAATATAATAATTATAACCATAGGCCAGTCGTGGCGCAGGGGCACAAAGTGTGACTGTAAAACCGATTGGTTGTGGGCTCGATCCCCACTCGAGGTGATGTAATATTTACTTAGATTTATATTTCCATTTCTTCGCTCTGGTGTCGAGGCAAAAGCGCGGCGTGGAGTTCTGTCATAATATTATAACCTTGCTATCAGCAAATAAATTACAGATGTAATGATAAATGATAAATATAGCTATATATATTTTTTTGTAAAATTGAAATTACGATTATTATTGAGGATTTATTTGATCGTGAAACAAAACCCTATAAAAATGTTTAAAAATATAAGATTATTTGTAAATAAAAAATAAATACATCAGCTTCACGCTGTATCCCACACACTGCAGGGTAGGCAGGGGGAACCTAATGTTAAGACACTCCGTTCCCCACTTTCTGACGAACTCTTTAGGCATTGCGCGTTGAGTGGCAGAACTCAACGCCGCGCTTTGCCTCGACACCAAAGCGAAGTAATGGATATATAAATTTAAGTAATTATTTCATCTCCTCGAGTAGGGATCATCGAACCCACATCCAGTCGGTTTTACAGTCACACTTTGTGCCGCTGCGCCACGACTGGCCTCATTATTTATTATAGTACATAAAACCGCTACAGTATTGTATTTGTATATTACGTTGAATAGTATGAAACATATGAGATCGCAAGCGAAACAGAGCTAAAGTAGGTTATCATTTTCAATTTCATACGATATTCCTCATTACAAGGAATATCTCCATTTGTCACTATATTTTTAGATGTAAAGGACCAACGCAG
>DWQW01003048.1:0-24105 GCA_018249695.1 Heliconius erato demophoon
TCATCTTCATGAAAACACACGTTTTGCCTTGGTGATGAACTTGACGCCATTCTTGAAATTAAAATTCGGAGCTGCACGCTGCTGTTTCTTGTTTATGCGGAAGACGACTAGTATGGAAACCGCAAGGGGGAGGTGACATTTAGTTTCTAATGCGCGCACCGGCATACAAATCTATGGACGCGGTGACAGTTGCGTCACGGGCGTGTCGCTATCCCCCGCGGACAAAAAGTCACCCAACTATCACGTATCCAAATGCGCGCACCTTCATTAAGGGTAATGTACACGGTGACAGTGACGCAACAGTCACGGTGACAAAAGTCACCAATGCGCGCTATACCTTACAGTTACGTTAAGATTTGTTTTTGACTGTTTTCTGTTTATTCTGAGAACAAAATAAATTAACATTAAAATTATGAAATTCGTTTCTGTTTTATGTTTTCTTGCTGGTCTAAAAAGCTTAAGTTCCAATGAAAGTACGAAAGAATTAGATGTTAATTGGGACTTTTTCCTTCTCACTGAGAATTAAAATTACTAAGTGAAATTAGACCTTAATGGTGTTAGGATAAATTACTTAATTTTCTTAGCCTACATTTTTATTTTCGAGAATATTGAGGTTATTTGTTCGGAACTTTTATAACATAAAAATATTTACTTATGAGGCCGTCTTGACGCATTCGTAAAGAGTCTGGCTATTAATGTAACAGTTGGGGGTCTCGTGAATCATTATATTTAAAAACTATTTTCATTGAGGCCAGTCGTGGTGCTGGGGCACAAGCGTGTGACTGTCTGTGACAAATTGTGGGTTCTATTCCCACTTGAATAAATGTTTTTGTTTATAATTTCATTTCTTTGCTTTGGTGTAGAGCCAAAAGTGCGGAGTTAGGTTCCGCCACTTAACATGCAATGCCTCCATAATCGAGCGGAAAATAAAAACTAAGTACTTGCCATTGGGTCCCCCCGTCCATAAAATAATTCAATTAATAGATACAGGAAAAAGGAAAAAAATGTAAAACTTTTTCATATATTTATTACAATAATTTATATATTCCAAAATATGAGAGGCATAAAAGAATTAGGCAACAACAATAAATAGTAGTATTTCATTTCGTTAGACATTTAATGTTAATTTAAATTCTAAAAATTCGAACCCTTTTCTCATCGAATAAACGAAATGAAAATAATGATTGGGCATCGAACCTACAACAATTGCGATTACAGTTTACAATTGTCTGTCTCATCGCGTTATGATGGTCTCTGCACACGACACATCTATTTGTATACAATTATTTCTTATATTTACTAATAATATTTTTAAGCAATAGGTATATACAGGTGGAAGAATCAAGATTCGACAACAATATAGACATAGGATTCATTCATTTTATGATTTTTATCCGTACTGTATAAGTGAGGCGCAGTTACGAATAGATACTAATAAAGCAAACTCCTTTTACTACAAAAATACTACAAACCGTCGCCGATCTGTCACTTTCATTCTTAAAAAGATATACCAGAACGAGGAAAGGATATCTCGCGTACTATGTACGCAATTACCTATTTTCTATAATAAACCTAAAATACGTTCCAACTTTCCTATCCAGAAAGCTATGACTCGATATTTGTGCGTTTTTATTAACAAAAGGCGTTTTATTTTTCAACGATAATTTTACTATTTATTTTGTTTGAAAAAATCCACTTTTTCATTTTTGGCAAAATCTCTTTTGTTTTAATTGTATTAGGTTTTTATAGAGTAGTTAAAACTGTGCTTTCATTTAAAGTGGTGATGAGAAAAACACTGCGACTTGTAAGTATGTCATTATTACCATCTATACGACTTGTAAGAGTTACTATAGTTTGTGAATATATTTTTAATCGACTTCTGTAAGAAAAGGAGGTTGAAAACCTCCTTATCTATTTTTAAACATTTTTAAAGTCTTATTCCACACTTAGGAAAGAAAAATACTTATTTAGAAAACGTATAAAAATTTGAACGCAGCGGAACTCGAACCCGCGCCTCCTGGAAACCGACCAGGCGCTCTGACCACTAAGCCATGCGTTCTCGCCAAGCTACGTCGATCGCACGTCGTCGTCGGTTTCCAGGAGGCGCGGGTTCGAGTTCCGCTGCGTTCAAATTTTTATACGTTTTCTAAATAAGTATTTTTCTTTTCTAAGTGTGGAATAACACTTTAAAAATGTTTAAAAATAGAAAAGGAGGTTTTCAATTTGACTGTATTTATTTTGTGTTTGTTACCTCAAAACTTTTGACTGAGTGAACCGATTTTGATTATTCTTTTTTTATTTGAAAGCTAGTGCTCCAAGTGTGGCTTAATTTTAATTTGGCCCATATCTGACAATGGCATCTGTAAGAAAATCACATAGGTCTTAAATTTGCGTAAGGTATGTGTGTGACAAATGGACGAATAACTCAATAGCCCGGACCCTTGTCTCACTTTCATTAGTCCCGTCATCAATATTTTTCAATATATGTTTTTTCTATATTTATATTTAAAAATATAAATATAAGTTTCTTGCACCTACCGCGGTTTATGCTAATACAGCTTCTATTTTATTTAAAAAAAAGTTGTATAATATAAGTATATGATAATGTTGTAAAACAATTTTGTCTCTTAATTGTATATTATTTATTTGATAATTATTGTTAAAAGACAATTTCTTTATATGTCGATTTCTATCTGAGTGAAATATGCCTTATTATTATTAAATGGTTTAATTATCTAAAATGGTCTCATGAAAATCATAATTAAGCTTCATATTTTTTATTTTTATCAGCTTCACGCTGTATCCCGCACACAGCAGGGTAGGCAGAGGGAACCTAGTGTTAGGACACTCCGTTCCCCACTTTCTGCCGAATTCTGGAGGCATTGCGTGTTGAGTGGCAGAATTCCACGCCGCGCTTAGCCTCGACACCAGAGCGATGAAATGGAAATATAAATTTAAGTAAATATTTCATCTCCTCGGGTGGGGATCGAACCCACAACCAGTCGGATTTACAGTCACACTTCGTGCCGCTGCGCTACGACTGGCCTCTTCATATTACATTATATAAATGTGAATGATTATAGCTCTTTATAATATAAGCTGATTTTAATATTTATAAAACCAAGAGCGAGTTGACTCGCCTATAATGGGTTTCGTAGCTGCAAAATATATACAATATACAGAGTGGAAGCATCAGCGCTTCTTTTACGGGAACAGCATATAGAGTAAAATATTTTAAGCCCGTACTAAAAGAAATGGATCTACTTATCTCAACAATTTCGACATAGGTACCAATAACATACTAATATAAAAATACTCCTAAAGCTTGAACAACTTTGAACTTTGCCGCTAATACCTACGATCTGATTTCGGAATGAGGCGTATGTGGCGGTTTTATTTCGATAAGTTTGTCTGCGTGCTTCGTTCTTGATAAATGGCGTTTTATTTTACAACAATAATTTTATTATTTTTGTGTTTGAAAAAATCACTTCATTTTTTTTTTCACCATCACTATATTATTCTCGATATGATATTTTCACCCGAATTCTAAAGTGAGCAGATTTTTAATTCAACTTCTCATATCTCATAGGCCACGAAACTAATTTCCGTTTGAGGTTTCATTGAATTCTATAATCCCAATTATTATTACAATTTTCTCCACTGCAGTTCAAAAGTGAAAAGGGAAAGGCACACTTTTTACCATTTTAGAAGCGACTATATCACAAATTATTATATTTTAGCCATTTGGCTACGTAACCCTAATAAAAGGACGGTTAGAGTAGCGCTGTAGATTATGACAAAATCACACAATCCCCTCCTCCGCACTCGCAATAAAATAGAGCTCTCAATTCGAAGTGGCAAAAGGGATTGCAGATTAACTGTAACAACTTCATCTTGAGTTAGTGATAAATCTACATAAGAAGAAAATAAACCAAGATGTTATATATGCTGTCTTTATCGTTGTCTCGAATACACTAAAATTTTAACGAAATATAATAAATTTGAGGCCAGTCTTGGTACAGGGGCACAAAGTGTGACTGTAAACGCGACTGGTTGTGGGTTCGATCTCTACTCGAGGAAATGAATTATTTATTTAAATGTATATTTCTATTTCTTCACTTTGGTGTCGAGGCAAGAGTTTCCCCACTCAATACGCCTTTAGAATTTGGCAGAAAGTGGGAACGGAGTGTCACAACACTAGGTTCCCTCTGCCTTCCCTGTTGTGTGTGGGATACAGCCTGAAACTGATTTTTATAATAAGCTTTAGTGAAATATTTATAAATATTCTGACTTTATATAGAATTTGCCTAGAAACGTGGATATATTAAAACAAATCTTAAAATTATATAATTTTATGGAAAATAACTTTAGACGGTATTTGAATTTGCATCTCATTAACACTCTATAATAAGAGATTGATATTTTATAAATAATATAATAATTAATATATCAAAGACCTGTGAAGAAACATCTTTATGAGGCTCATCGGTACGAGTATGTCAATACAGAAAATACACACATTTCTAATTAACACATACAAACATATATAAATATAATGATCAAAGCGGAGGAGGATCCCTCAAAAGTTAGAACGGAAGCGGTCCCTATGGAACGCCTGGTGATCGAGGCGTCAATATTAACTTTTATTTGCGCTCTCCCTGACATAATATGATTAATAATTTGAACTTTATATAATTATTGTATTGCTTACCCTCGAGTTTTAGAACTATATTTTCTAAAAAATTACATATTATTTATGTAATGTATGTACGTATGTCCTTTGTTATCGCATACCAAACCACTATTATATTTATATATCTTGTATTAATGTTGTAGGTACATTATATAATCATATTTTAAATATACATATATTCTTTAAAGCGTCACAGGGTAGATAGAGGAAGCCTCGTGTTAAGAAAATCCACTCCCCACTTTTCACTGAATTCTGGAGGCATTGCTTGTTGAGTGGTGGAACTAAACGCCGCGCTTTGCTTTAATACCAGAGCGAATAAATGAAAATATTTAATATTTCAATTCCTCGAGTGGGAATCGAAGTTGCACGCTTGTGGACAGTTGCACGCTCGTGGCCCTGCGCCACGACAAATTATTGCAATTGTGGTAATAGTCACTGTTATGCTTAACAAAATCTTCTAAATTGACCTTCATACTAGTAATACCAGAATAATTTTATGTTAATTATATGTTTGTCTAAAATCGAAATTAAATTAAATCAGCGTCACGCTGTATCCCGCACACAGCAGGGTAGGCAGAGGGAACCTAGTGTTAAGACACTCCGTTCCCAACTTTCTGCCGAGCTCTGGAGGCATTGCGTGTTGAGTGGCAGAACTCAACGCCGCGCTTAATATCGACACCAGAGTGAAGATATGGAAATATAAATTTAAGTAAATATTTCATCTCCTCGAGTGGGGTTCGAACTCACAACCAGTTGGTTTTACAGTCACACTACGTGCCACGACTGGCCACAATATTTTTGTCAAAGTATCGTACAATATTTCTAATTTCTAAAATACATTTATTTAGATAATATAGTTCCAGCAAATTCGAGCGAGTGTCCCTGGCTCGCCACTCGGGACTGTTTTGCAAGTCAATTTCTGGCATCTATGCATTCGTACTCTGTTATAGTGGCCATTGTTAGTAGTCATATATGAAACATATTTTATGTTATACATAACATACAACGTATATTGTGATTTTTAACCAAATTGTGGTGTAATGGAATTTCAAAGGAATTACTAAAATTAACAAAATAAAAGAAAACATAATATTTTTTCGAAATAGTATGTGTATGTGTATGATTTGATATACTTTGTTAATATTCTTCTCATATTCTCCACTTTCCGTCTCAGCAGACACTTTAAGTGGCTCAACTTATGTTTCTTTCTTACTCTTTCTTTCTCTTTTTTCTTCTTACATGCTAAGCTTATCAGATTGAAAATAGTTATAGTTCATTGAATTTTATCTAATTGTTGTTAAATTATTACTTTTGTATATTCACTTAAAAAAAAAATTTAAGCCTGGATTCAGCTTTAAGTAAAGTCATATAAATAAAATATATCACTTGAATAGCAATTTGCTTAACAATAATAGTAAAAAACCTAATTTAGACAAAGCGACTGAGCTTTGCGGGGAACAGTCTAATCTCAGTATAAGAACGGATAAATCTCCTCCAGCATTTATTCCTTAAAGCTTTATTTATTGACTTCGCAACAATTTTGATTGAAAGTATTTTTAATACTGAAAGGAAAAAACATATACATTCATTATATTATAGTTATTTACCGTTATATTTTGTTAAATAAATTTTATTTTTTAGAGTATCTAGGATTTGAACTTAAAAGTAACTAAGGATTTAAATTCTTAGTTTACAAATGAATAAAAAAAAATAATAAATTGTCAACCAAAATAGAACAAGTCAAACAAAACAAGTCAAATGAATGAATATCGACGAGTACTAGACCGAGACGTATTAAACAATTAATAATATCAGCGTAGTCAAGGATGGTTGCAGGTCTGCCTTGTTTCATTAACTCGTCTCTCTGAAAAGTAATCGAGTTCTGAAGGAACGGTTGGGCTTAATCAAGTTGAAAACTTAAGGATGATTAGAAATGGCAATCGATTATTCGTTTTTATTTTGTTTAAGAAATATGATTCGGATATAAAAAATATATATGGAAAATAATTTTCGTTGTTTATACTGTGGATTTACAGTTGTAAAATGATAGATATATGAATTCATTTTGAAATTCTGAAAGAATTTCGGGAGCTAAAAGGGGAATATGAATGCCAAAGAATAAAACTTTCTAGACCGCTACTTTAAAAAATTATACGTCTGGAATATTCATTATTACTTCATTACCTTTATCAAATTAAATTTAAATAAATACATTTAGCTTAAATGTTATATAAATAGCATTTTTTACGTATAAAAACAATCCATTTTGAACTTTTCACAAATTATAATATTGACAAAGCCTGAATTTAAATATAGAATGCATAACACACTTACTCTAAAATATTCGTAACTCAAATTGTTTTTTACATTTTGACACAATAATGAAAATTTTCTTTTTACTAATAAGCATCACCGTATTAAGTGTATAAAATACGCAGCATGTTCAATATAATTTACGTTGATGTATTATTGGCGCTTTGCCAGAACATGGAAGCTCGGACCAATGTTCGTATCATCAATATTTACTTACTAATGAAAAAGAAAAGCGATTCATCTTGTTTTTCTTTACTTAAACCATTGCTGAGTCAGTCAATATATTCTTACTTAGGTACCTCTGTAAAGATGGTTTTGGACATGAAACGTGGGAATTATTGATATCAATTATTTTTACAAATATGAAATAGATATGAGGTCCATGAGGTCTAGACTGAGTTTTGAGTTTGTGTGCGTGTTCATATACAGTGTAAGTGTGACGTCACGCATTGCATTTTCTCTGTGGCTGAAACCGTTTTATACTTACTTATACGGCAATATAAGTATAAAACGGTTTTAAGTTAAAGTTTAAGTATAAATTAAATTTATAACAACGTCTTAATATTTTATTTCTGTGTCCGATTGACAATGTATGTGAAAAAGAAGTAAACAAAATTAATAACACAATGCTGTTATTTATGATAAAACTGAACGATTTATTATTAACTTAAGAGATAGATAAAAATTAAGAGGATGCAATATCTGGTGTAGAAAAATTGATAAATTATATATTTATAAAAATAAAATCAAAATCAGCTTCACTCTATATCAACAGGGTAGGCAGAGGAAACTTTAAGCGTTAATACACTCCGTTCCCCATTTTCCGTCGAATTCTGGAAACTTGCTTGTTTAGTGGTGGAGCTCAATGCCGCCCTTTGCCTTAATAGGAGAGCGAAGAAATGGAAATATACATTTTAAATAAAAAAATAATTTCCTCCAGTGGGGACCGAACTCACAACCGGTCAGTTTACAATCATACTTTGTGCCCCTACGCCACGACTGGTCTCGTGGCCTCGAATTACATTTATGTTTAATTTTTTATCGATCTCTAATAATGAACTTTATTTTGAAAAAAAAAAACTTTATTTTGCCTTTTACACAAATGCAAAGCTCATCTTAAGCCTAGTGAACTTTAACTGAAGTCAGTGATATAATTTCCCTGGGAAGAATGTAAAAAATTATAAAACAATCTAGACTGACCCCAGTTAGGCAAAACCTGGCGATGTAATCAAAGTACTAAAAACACCAGTTATTTGTTACCGTTGTAATGTTTGTTAGTCAGTTTGTCTATTTGTATACGCACATCTTGTACGTGGTCTAGTTTTTCAGCTATAAGGCCTGGGTTGTCTACCTACACACTACCTACATATCTGCTGCAAGTTCTAATGACAACGATTGATAATTTAAAGCAACATGCTACTTTCAAGAGTCAATAAGTCCGAGCATATATATGGCATAAAATTTCAAGAATAGTAAATCAAAGCTTTCATTTGAAAACGGCGAAGTAATAGCAGTTTTGTAAAGAATAGTTTTATATCGGTATAAGATGCTCGTGTTTTTACTTAATATTTTTATTTTTTTGCAAAAAATAAATGTACTTGTAAAAAGATGAACAGGCAGCAACATAAATATTTTTGTATTAATCCTTAAAACAATAGTAGTAGGAAGTACATGACGTTTTTTTATTTTTTATATATTAATGTCATCAAATTCTTGTTATATTTTCGGTGATCATATTGGCAACAAATAAACAGCTCAGTATGTGAGGAGAGTCACAAAATAACCAATTTATATGCAGCGTGTCATATCGCATATCACAAGGTAAGGATCTCTCACCGTTGGATCTATGTAGGATAAAATTGTATTATGTCAATAAAAAAGGGAAAAAAATGGTGTAGTTGCTCTCTATGTTTATCTCATATTTAGGTTATAAAAAAAATTAGCTTCACGCTGTATCCCGCACACAGCAGGGTAGGCAGAGGGAACCTAGTGTTAAGACACTCCGTTCCCCACTTTCTGCCGAATTTTGGAGGCATTGCGTGTTGAGTGGCAGAACTCAACGCCGCGCTTGCCTCGACACCAGAGCGAAGAAATGGATATATAAATCTAAGTAAATATTTCATCTCCTCGAGTGGGGATCGAACCCGCAACCAGTCGGTTTTACAGTCACACTTTGTGCCACTGCGCCACGACTGGCCTCATATTTAGGTCGACATGAAAATATCATAATGACTATTGAGTTCCGCCACTCAACACGCAATGCTTCCAGAATTGGACGAAAAATGGGTAACGAAACCTTTTAACACTAGATTAACTCAGCCTACCTGAGCTAACTTTCTACCTGCCTAAGCAGTTTTTTTAATATTTCAATTTTAAAATAAATTCACAATTAAATGATTCAGCAATTAAAATGCATGAATAGTAACCGCCAGATGAAATTTTTCTTCGTATTCTCGATAAACCGCGTAGACAAGACACATTGCGCCAAAATGATTGATTACTGTTAAATGGGAGTTTAATGCTAGTGAAGAACGTTATTATTTCTATACAGGTATGTATGTACATAATAATAATCATTACAAAGAATATCTATTTAGACGCCGTCGTAGCGCAGGAGCATAAGGGTGTGTTTGTAACGCGACGGTTGTCGGTTCGATTTCCACTCGAGGGTATGTCTTATTACTTCTTAATAATTTAATTTCTTCGCTCTCGCATCAGGTAATGCCGGACCCCGGCGCCCAACCCACCTTAAAGGCCGGCAACGCACCTGTAGCTCCTTTGGTGTTGCATGGGGTCGTGGACGGCGGCAATCACTAGCCATCACGTCACCCGAACGCTCGTTTGCCTTGTCTTTTCCATAAAAATAAGTCGAATTTCGGCACTCAACTCGCAATGGCTTGAAAAATTCACCAAGGGAAAATCTGGTAACGCTGATATCTCACCACTATTATTCTTGTAATTATTTGATTTAACCTAATGGTTAGGTTAATTTTTATATATTCTTCGTTTCGTTTTATATGGTAAAATTACATAATCTTATAATAAATAAATCATACACTATTATTATCAAATATTTCTAAAATTGATTCTAATTTATCACAAATATAATCTGTTTTTACGTTAGAAATATTTTATTGATTACATTTAAATGAGATTTTAATTTGCCACAAAATGATCTTGAGAAAAATAGGCTAATAGATATTGAACAACCTTATTTATTTGTATTATGCTAAAGAATTTTGTCTTTTAGTCTTACAAATACAAAACATAAGTGGTGAATTATATAAAAAATGCTTTGGTTGCCCCTACCTTTCATTTTGGAGATATTTCTTGGGTGGTGGAAAGAGAATTACGAAAAATCTGAAAAATATCCAATAATAAAATAAGAGGTCGTCGTGGCGCAGGGGCTCAAAGGTTGGACTGTAACGCGACGGTTGTGGGTTCGATTCCCACTCAAGGAAATGAATTATTATTCCTTAATATTCATTCATTTCTTCGCTCTGGCACCAAGACAAAGCCCGACGTTGAGTTCCGCCACTCAACAGGCAACTCGAAAAAAACGGTGGAAAGTGGGAACGGAGTGTTTTAACACTAGGTTCCCTCTGTCTCCTCCGCTATGTGCCGGATACGGCAAGTGGGGGCGTTAAAAAAAATATGTGTACATATATTAAACTAAATCAAAATGGGTATGGAATACCAACAAACAAAGTATAACTTTAAAATTAAAACTGTCACAAACAAAAACGTATATACTGAAACATTTAAATTCTTTGGCACAATTTATCATTTCAATAATTAAAATGTAATGACCGTAAAGAAGTACTTGTCATTTTCACAACGACCCTATAAACATTCATAATGCAGATTTAAACCAAAAAAGTGTGTTTTGATGGACGAAGTTACCGATTCCGAGCAAGTATAAAATGTTTAAGCTATTGCTACAGTAAACTTCCTAAAGCGTTGCCCTTGGAATGGGCCCATTTATTACCGAGGAAATCTGCTTAATCCACACCAAGGGATTTTCGTTTTTTTTTTCTATGTAAAAAGCTTTGAGAAACCGCAGCCATGCGTAATACTGCGATCGTGTGAATTTTATCAGCGCGATGAAACATGGGAAATGGGTGTCCGGCACTTAATCTTTTGGAATTTAGCAAATTCTAGAAAATAGATATTACAAATCCACAAATGTAATAAATTAAAATATATTTCTATTTTTTCATTCAAAATATCTTCATATTAGGTTTGACTGATCTGATTTGAAGTGTAGTGATGGCTTTCGCTCTGGTCGCATCATGAAAATACGGTTAATACGTAAATTCAATAAATAAAAAAAAAGTATCCTTCATTAATAAAAAATATATTAATATTTTTTACTATATATTTATTACATATTTTATTTTTCTTTACACAGTATAATAATGAATCGCTTGCCTTGCCTTGCCTTTAACATAGTGTTCACTAATAAATAGAGCGTTTTTAAGAAGAAAATATAGTAGTTATTTACATACCAAACAGAATTATTACAAGAATTTTTGCTTTCGACCTCAATTTACGCCTGTGACTCTCAAAACATAATTTATACCTCAAAATGATTACAAAGTTTAATCGAGCTTAAAGTAATAACTTTAGAGATAGTATTGCACAATAAAAAAAATACTTAGATATTTTTTAGTTTCACTCTTATTTACGAGTAAGTGATAGAGTTTTGTAAACGATATTTTTAGGGTTCTGTACTTTTTTTTTACGAAAAAAAGGAACCTCTGTAAGGCCACCGTCCGTCCGTCTTTCTATTTGTTTGTATGTTTGTCAAAAGCCTTTATTTCAGGAAAACTTGAAGATATCGAGTTAAAATTTAAACCATATACTCAAGTCTACGGCGGTCTCTTGATTTCCTCAAAAAAATAATATTTCTACACTATAAATGGAATCAAATTTAATAGAGATATAGAGATAGAGATTAGAGAGATATAGAATAAGCTTCCGGGTGACCTAGAATTATGAAATTTAACAGCTAGCATCTACATATAATACTAGTTCAGAAAAAAATCTACAAACTATACGTATTATTATATAGCTATTAATTTATCTATAAGAGATACAACGTAGAGCTACAAAATCTAATATATTTACTGTCGTACCTACCCTATGGTAGGTACAGGCCACCTTTGCACTACCAGAGACATTCGGTTCCCTACTTTTCGTTCAATTTTCGAGATATTGCGTTATAAGTTAATCGGCGAAACATAACGCCGCGCTTTGTCACCTTATCGGAGCGAGAAATTGACAATAATTCATTTCGATGAGCGGATATTGCATTGTTATTGTTTTGGATTAGCAATGGAACTCTTATCGCGCTGCGGCGTTAAATCTCAATTAAATCATTTATTTTTTTATATATATTTGAAAAGAAATATATTCTTTTTATGTATTCTGTTCAAAATAAAAATAATTTAATAGTAAAATATATATATGTATTATTACAATGTATACGTAAATGACACTCGTAGCAGCTAGCAGCTGTGCTACGATGTGTGACTAATACAATATATTGAATATGTCGTCAAAATATTACAAGAGCACGATATTAAATAATATTGGAATTCTGTGTGCTACTACACTTATTTTTTTTATATAATATTTTTTCTGCGTTTATCTATAAAGATCAGAAAGAAAGAAAAAATATTATAATAATCATGACGATGTATTTAATTTGCTAAATGAATATAATACGTCTCCAAAATTCGGTTATTAAGTTCATTTTCCGTGAACCGTCGAAATCTTCACACTCTTCACACTCTTTCTCTCCTCTACTCTATCTTCCTCCCTGAAATCTACCTTAAACGGCGTTTTTCCTTTCTGGGTTCAACTGCCTTCCACTAACTCTCCGCTCTCAAAATAATAATATGCTGGAGATATCTTTGTGCCCTATTCGTTGCTACAGTGAATCGTTTATTGTCCAAGCAGCGAAATTATGGAATGTCTTATAGCAGGTGGTATGGCCATACCATATGCGGACCTTTCTTCCCCATCGGTTGTCGGTCCTCCTGACAATATGGCCTGCCCATTGCCACAATACTTACCGTATTACTCGCTGTTATTAAAATTAAGACTAAAAATACTTTACTATTGAACATGATAAAGATAAAACCCCGTTTTCATTTTCTTACATGAAAAATATGTTAAAGTATCTTCACCACGCTAAACAATCCTTGACGTTTAAAAACTAAAAAAAAATCTCTCACTAGGCTAAAAAAAATTGTAAAGTACAAATTTTTATGCCTTCTAAGATTTTTTTAAAATTTCTCTCTTTTTATTGCATAACAGGTAAACTACGGGAACCTGGTTTCAAAGACTTCGTTCATTACTTGTTAAGGGGTGAACCTCAACTCTTGCGCCTACACACAAATGTTGTAGGACACTACTACAAAAAATCTACTAAAGGTTGAACAACTTAGAACTATGCCGCTAGTTGTGGGCTCGATCCCTACTCGAGGAGATGAAATATTTACTTAAATTTATATTTTCATTTCTTCGCTCTGGTGTCGAGACAAAGCGCGGCGTTGAGTTCCGCCATTCAACATGCAATGCTTCCAGAACTCGGCGAAAAATGGGGAACCGAGTGTCTTTACACTGGGTTCCCTCTGCCTACCCTGCTGTGTGCGGGATACAACATGAAGCTGATTTCTTTTATTTTTTATGTAATTACAAAAAGATTTTCACTTGTAAAAAAACTGAAAATTGAAAATAATAAACTATCAGCCTTTAATAAAATACAATCGAATTTTACATACATACATATGTACATATGTTTGATGACAATCAGTGAAGTGAATTTCATTGTTGGGGTCAGCTTTAACTTTACGATTTATAAATAAAGAACAACAAAAATTTTAAATGCCCAAAATATATTAAATATTTTTACCATACATCGCCATTAAGACAAATAAAAAGTAACGAAACTATTTAAATATTTTATATTTTATTTATATTCTCTGGTACGTTCCACCACTTAACACGCAATACATCCAGATTCGACGGGAAGTGCGAAGCGGCTACATATGGCATACAGTGTGAAGATGAAAAAAAATATTCCTATATATTCTCATATTGCACGGCAACGATCAACCAGACTTTGTATAGTGCAAATTGAACCCACTGTAACCACAATAATCTTATCGTTAAGTACTTCACAGCTGCGCTACAATGGAATTATTAATTTTCTCAGTATTTATACTGAATTTTGGTATAACATTCATTATAGCCACACGTAATATTCACGTGATATTAAAATGTAACTATCGCGGTGTGAAATCCTCCCTCATTAATAGCGAAACACTTGTCAGCTCACTGATTCGGAAAACTACTAGCAACTACTAAATCAAAACAGCTGTATGTACTATTCCGTGTGGGAATTACAAAAAATCCTATAACTCAATATACGACGATATCTGTAAACTAGATATTTATGTGTAGGTATATAACTATCATATTTCATGGCTTGTGTTTAAACGCCGCCCAAAAATGTGCCGAGTATTTCACTATCAATAAAATTCGAAACGTCTACCAAAATGGATGAATAAATTACTTTTCCTAAAATATTATTAAATAAATCCAATTTCTCTTAACATTGACTGCCATAAAAATATAGGTATGGTTTAAAATTCACTTCATACTAAACATTATTAGTCAAAAGTGTGTCTTTACATTTTTAAAGTGTTATTCCAAGCTTAGGAAATAAATATCAAGTAAATACATAGATAAATACTTATTAAGAAAAGGTATAAAATTTTGAACGTTGCGGGATTTGAACCCGCGCCTCTTTCAAGTGTCCAAGCGCTCTGATCAACTAAGCCATACGTTCTCATCGAGATACGTCAAAATTCTTGTACGCTTGTTTTTTTAGATTTTTTACAAATATCCGCTCCCCAAAGATAATTGCTTAGAATTATCGTTTGGCAAGAGAGAATACTATTTTTTTAAATATTATAACATTTTTAAAAAGTCGCCTTTACAGTTACACTTTGTGCCCCTACGCCACGAATGGCCTCAAATCATTTTTTTTTAATTAAAATGAAATAGTAATATATACGAATAGTGTACTAGGCACTTCACTTAATCTTTAAATTGGAAATGACTTAGTTGTCTTTTTTTAAGGACATAGGCAGCTAAGCACTGTTCAATCAATATTTTGTTACATATTATTAAATAGCGCAAATATATAACATAATAAATAAACATTCACCATATTGTATTATGGTGAATGTTTTGAATGTAAAAATAACTGGCCACCTTTGACTGATAATTTATCCATTATTAGCATGTACGTACTTATTACAAATTTCATTTTAATTTGTATATAATTTTTTCCAAGGAGTGTATTTCTAGAAAAACTTTAAGTAAGTTTTTTTTGTGTAGAAAAATATAAACAATAAACCAATATTAGAGCCGAGAAACTGAATTGAAAGGTAACAATGTAACGTGAGGGTCAGCGCACAGCAATCAACGTTGTATTTTTTCCTAGTAATAAAACTTTACTACCAAATAATACGTGACCGTTTCAACAAAGTTAACGTGAATTGTTACGTGAGTTTAAGAAGAATATAACCTCTTTTTCGTATTTCTTTTTTTTTCAGTTACACGTTGTAACCCGCATGTAGCATGGTAGGCAGAGGCAGCCTAGTGTTAAGACACTGTACTCCGCACTTTCCACGGAATTAATTGCGTGGCAGAAAATCATCATTTCTTGACACCAGAGTGAAAAAATAAAATTATGAAATATTTCATTTCCTTGAGAGGGAATCGGATCGTTAACTTGTCACATTTACTCACACGCTTGTGCCCCGACGCCACCACTAGCCCATATTTGAGGTAAATGTAAAAAATCCTAAAAAATAAAGCTTGCAAAAAAATTGCATACCTAAGCAAAATGCAAGGCAATTGTAATGATCAATTCTTTTGATAATATGGCCAGTGTTACTATGAAAGTAAATATTTTTTGGTCTACTTTTAATTTTAATTATGCTTTATAGTTTTTATTTTTATATTACACCGTAATTTTATTTGGTAACAGATATAAAACAATTTTATCAAGTACAAAGACGTATCTAGATTTTGAAAGTGAGTGTAACTTACAATATGATTACACACTTCCAATAAGACGTGCTATGACTCCGTAAGTTGGCGAATCAATTGCATTGTAATCTGAGATAATTTAGTGGTAAAATACTTCGTTTTCCACATTTCAATGCGTGTTGACTAGCGGAACATAACTCCACTGAGAAAAAATAATCATAGCCCTAGTATTCATATAATTCATAACGTTTATAGTCAAACACTATCTCACAGCATCGCGATAGAAAAAAAAATATAAAAATACTTTTTATTTTTAAACCATATCTATATTTTTTAGAAAAGTTACAAATATTTTAAACGAATTGTAGAACATATTAAAAAGAACATTTTCACATATTGGAATAAGTGCTTTATTCGAATTTATTTCGACTAAAAGGAAAATGTGTTAAAGAAAATTCTTGTGCATTTACAGAAATACAGAGTATTCTACACATATGTGACAAAAGCAATGGAAATTCTGTGAACAAAACCGTTACTTTTTTAATTTTCTTTGTTTCTTATCTTGTTATGAATATTAGAGGGATACATTTATTCAATAAAAACCTGATTGAGGCCCTGTGAATCGTATAATCGCGTTTTTCTTCCCCGTTTCGGATGGAATAAACGAAGCGTGTATAGAATGAGAGAGCAGGCCGTGAAGTTGCCGTTCTCTTATTTCCTTTTCCTCATTTCGTATAATTACACACCGGATTACTTATCATTTCTCAATATTATATACAGGCAAAATCTATATTATATTAATATCGTAGGTGTCATTGTATTAAACTTATTTAACACATTCAAATATTATTTGAAAAAACAACGCATCAGGCTATTTTGGAAAGTGGATACATCATAGATATACGTATGAATCTACATACGCGAATTATTATTTTTATATTAAATATTTTCTTTTCTATGCAATGGTTAGATAAAGTATTAAGTATTAGGTTTACTTACCAGTTACTAGAGCTATAATTCTCTAAAAAATAAAAACTGGTTAAGTGCGTGTTGGACTCACCCGCCGAGGCTTCCGTAGCAATTTCAAGATTGTAAGTCAAGGGAAGTACAATTTATATTTGCTAGCATATGCACTCATTTTATGTGACATGAGCAACAAATATAAGTTTCATCATTTTTTTCTATGAAATAACAATTTTTCGTAACATTTTTCATAAGTGTAGATGGATATATTGGAAGTATGGGGTTTTGATTACACGGTGAATTTCATAAAAATTGTAGCAAAATCGATGCATAAATGCTTGTAACTTATGATTGCGTTGACTTATAGGCTTGATTTTCCTTGCTTGATCTCTGCTTCTAGAGAGTTGAATATTGGATATTGATTGCAGCTTCTACGAGATCTCGAGATAAATGGTCTTGACAAGGTCGACAAAGTTTATCATCATCCTATAAGGGTTCCGTTTTTATACTTTGAGGTACGGAACCCTAAAAAGCATAATCTTCAGAAAATTATGCAACTCATTTAAATGAATAGGTAACTCATATAAAATCAGCACCACGCTGTATAGTGCATACTGTTGGCAGAGTAAACCTAGTGTGTAAAACACTCCGTTCCCCACTTATCGCCGAATATTGGGGGCATTGGTTGTTGAGTGGCAGAACTCTACACAGCGTTCGCCTTGACACCAGAGCAAAAAAAAAATGGAAATATAAATTTTTCATAAATATTTTATTTCCTCGAATGGGGATCGAAACCACAACCCGTCGCGTTTACAATTACAGTCCCTGCTCCACGACTGGCTTCAACTCATATATTTACCATAACAGTAAAAATGCAAAAAAATATATATAAAGAAGAAAAATAAAAAAATCAGCCTCACGCTGTATCCCGCACACAGCAGGGTAGGCAGAGGGAACCTAGTGTTAAGACACTCCGTTCCCCATACTCTGTCGGACTCTGGAGGCATTGCGTGTTAAGTGGCAGAACACAACGCCACGCTTTGCCTCGACACCAGAGCGCAGAAATGGAAATATAAATTTAAGAAAATATTTCATCTCCTCGAGTGGGGATCGAACCCACAACCAGTCGGTTTTACAGTTACACTTTGTGCCCCTGCGCCACGACTGGCCTCTAAGAAAAAAAATGAGTTATACATAAGTTTAGTATAATAGCTTAATCAAATGAGGCTTTAATTTGAAGCACTAAAACGCCAGTACGAACATAAAAGTTCCTTTTTCCGTAGCACTTGCTTTACATTACTTACAAAGTACCTGAAACGCGACTTTAACATGTAACTATAGTGTATATAAGAAGCGAAAACAAAAATTTATAGCTTTCATATAAATGGGACATTCGCTTTTGATGGCTACATGTCTCATAAGACTGAGCTCGTTGACTGTATCTGATATGTAAAATATATTATGAGAGGGTATATTCCGATTCAATTTCTTCATCGGATTTGATTTGTTTTATTTCATTTGCTTTCCTGGAAATATATTTTTTGTTATATTCAACTATTTATTTACATTTTGTAAATGGTTTAGAGATTATAGTACTTATCAGTACTAGCGACCAAACGCGATATGGCTAGCTCTTAAATTATGAAAAGCCTTTACATAAATTGTAGCCTATGTTATTCTGATATATAAGCTATATTACAAAACAATAAGTAATAAATAAAATTTTATTTAAATCCGTTCAGTATTTTTTGCGTGAATGTAGGACAAACATCTGTCTAGACAAATTTTACATTTATAATATAACAATATACTTTCCTTCATGTTAATTATGTAAATAGATTTCTATCATATGTGAGCATATGAGGAACATTTGCCACAAAATATATAAAATTTTGTTTAATTGGCGGCTTGTGTTTTTACGCACGTACGCAGTAAATGCCATAAGCACAGTTTCAATTTCCTTGTGTGAAGTGGAACTTAAATAAATTATAAATTTTATATTTTTTTTAAACCATTATCCAACATATCAGACAAATAGTTAACGTAAAAATAATTTAATATCATTATATTACAAATACAAGATCATTTTGTGATTATTATTCAAACTTTTTTTTTCAGCTTCATTATGTATCCTGCATATAAGGCACATGTCGTAAATTCTAGTGGAAACTAGACAACAGATAGGTAAGATAGATAGGTCGATGGAATTCAACGCCGCCGTCTGTCTCATGACAGCGTGAAAAAAAATTGTGCATAAACGAGCGTGTTACAGTGTGGAAAGATTATTCTAAGTGGGGATCAAACCCACAACCATTGCGTTTATAGTAAAACCTTGTCCTAAGCGTCACTGTAGACTTAAAAGAAATTTTTTTTAGTTTGGTTTTTTTTACGACTGACGAATCAAAAGCCGAAAAAATTAATCAAATATTTATACAGATTAAGAAAAAATGTGTATAAAAAGAATAAATCTTTTAATTTGAATGTTCTATCTGCGTTTATTTTTTCAGGTGAGGTCAAACATTGTAACAGGAAACAATAATTTACATTTTATCTTAGCACGTACTGAAACGTATACACCCTAAGTAGGATGTTAGGATTATATTTATTACTTTTTCGTGAATAAGCTTCTATGTATATACTTAATTATAATCCATAATTTGCAAAATTATAGTCAATTTATTATATTATTATAGTCAAAGTAGAAAAAAAGTCCAAAATAGCCGCAACAAACAAAATAGCGAGCGTACTACATATTTCTTACTTTCATCACAGTCGATATGGATATCAAATGAAAGTGTTCGACTAGAATAATACACAATACAAAATAAATCCAAAATGGCCGCCACAACAAAACAGCAGTCTACACATTTTTTCAACCACACTCGGTGTCTAATAATTAACAAATTATCAATTTCACTTTACTTCTACTTCTCTGTTTTAATCCGCAACCTTTAGCTTTCTTAAGGTTCGTCATGTTTCCGATTTAATTTTTTTTTACCTTGATTATTTAGGAATTAATGGAAATTCTACGACAGCTTCGTATTTATTTATCCTATTGTTTTCTCCAATTGAATTTTTCACAAATCGATTCTTTCGTTCGTATCCGTACTTTTTTTAGTATTAGCACGTACAATATCTACTATTATATCACTTTGATAATTTTAGATACAATTCAAAGTGTACTGTTTCACGCTGTATCCCGCATACAGCAGGGTAGGCAAAGGGAACCTAAGACACTCCTCCACTCCCACTTATGATATACTAAAATGTACAAGAGAGATTTTGTAGCTTAACATTATTACAATTATAATTTTTAAGCAAAATTATAATAAGTGTGTATATTAAATTATTATAAGTAGTGTTTATAATAATAAATAACAATTAAGTTTTTTCAATATAGCATTTATCGCGATTTATTATGTTCACCCATTTTCACCGGCCTGTGTATAACCAAATATGCATATTTTAGAGAATTAACTCTACATATGCGATATATTATTGAAATTTAATTTTTTATTTGATTGTTAAATTATAGTCAGTATAAATAACTTTCTGTCTAATAGTAAAATACTTTCTGTCTGCGTGTTTCGTATAAATTTGCTATCAATTACTACAATACACTGTTTATTGAGGCTAGTCGTGAAACGCGATAAGTTGTGGGTTCGACTACCACTCGAGGAAATGAAATATTTAATATTTTCATTTTCTTCACTTCAAAGTTCTTAGTGTCGTGGCAAAGCGCGGAGTACAGTTCCGCCACTCAACACGCACAATGCCTTCAGAATTCTGCCTACCCTACTACTTGCGGGATATAGCGTGAACCTGAGAAAAAAAGAGAAAATGGAATACGTTATTTGATCTGCAAAAGTGGAGCAAACGTAGTTAACCAATCAAAAGTATAAGTAGGTTTTATAGAAGCGAGCGTCATACATTACCGCGCCCTGTATCGACGGCGCAAACACTAACACATGAATATGCATTCAGAGCTGCTGTGATCAAAAGGCAATAAGCTCTTTTGCGGAAAGTGGATATAACTAACAACGATCAAATCTATTTTCTGCATCTTATCAAATGTTGTTTCTTTTTAGAGTTTCTTACCTCAAAAAAAAATACGGATCTCTCCGCCTTTTCCTTCATCCTTATAAGGTCATTTTGTGTAAGTTTGTTGTTCTGTCTGTCTAGCTCATCTATCTCGAGATCGCCTAGAGGTATTAAAATTTGAGGTTTAAGTTTTCAAGTAATTAAAAGATACAAGCATTTAAGCTTTGTTTTTGGTGCATTTTTTATATATTTTTTTACGTAATCAAAACCTATATGATACTTCCCGTGCACATACAGTTATGGAATTTAACACGAAGTGAGAAGTTGCAGTACAAAGAAAGGAACAATCTAAAAGACAAGAAATTTATACATATTGTAGACAAAATCTATTACAAATTCTAGTTTTATTTCATTTCTTACAAAATAAGTGCATACGCCCTTAAACTTAAGTTGTTCAACTTTTATAAGTTTTACTTTCCTTTAACCTACAATTTCGAAACTGGCTTGGAATCAAAATCTCGATGGGCGAGTCCGACTCGCACTTAAATGGATTTTTTTATGCAGTTTCATGCTTTTTCTCGAATAGCATAGTAGATAGAGAGAATACAGTGTCGAGTCACTTCACCCTTCGCTTTTCGCATGAATCCGAGAACCGAAACATTGCGCGTTGGGTAGCTGAACACAATATCGCATTTTATTTTTTAGAACAGAGTGGGAAATTAAAAATTATTATTTTTTCCGCGTGGGGATCAAATCCAACACCATCGTGTAAACAGCGTCTGATAAACGCCTCTATATTTTATTATTGCTCTATTTTTATTTATAAATGTCACATCAAATTGGTAACAAATGGATTAAAAAAAATAACAAGTAATGACTAAGCCTAAATTAGTTGTAATCAAGATAGTGTCAATATACCAGAAAACCCATCACATTCCTTTTATTTAACTTTAGCGCCAATAAAACGGACAAAGCCCTTTACTGGAGGGCTGCGGTAAGTGGAATCGTTTGTGAAATCTACCCATTCACTTCAGATTGAAAAACCTTATTATATACACTTTTACTTTATTTATTTATCCAATGTGAAACTTGTATCACAGAATAATCAAAATTAAATTAAAAATTAAATCAAATTCACGCTGTACCCCGGTGTTGCGGGACAGGGTAGCCAGAGGGAATCTAGTATTAAGACACTCCGTTCCCCATTTCTCGCCGAATTCTAAAGGTATTGCGTGTTGGGTGGCGGAACTCAACGCCACACTTTGCATCGACAAAAATGAAATGAATACATAAATTTAAATAAATATTTAATTTCCTAGAGTGAAGATCGAACCTACAACCGTCGCGTTTACAGTTACACATTTGTACCCCTCCGCCACGACAGGCCTCATAGAATAATCGTATGTGAATATTTTATTACACGTTCTGCATGATCACATTACAAAGAACGGGATAACGTGAGTTTCTCGTATCAAATGGTGGAAAAACTCTTGATTTGTTTCTTAAATAAATATTTTGACATTATTAAATTTACTTTTTAGGGATCCGTATCTCGAGAGCTAAAAACTGAACCTTTATAGATTACTTTGTTCTCCGTCTTCTAACTCAACGCAAATAAAAGATACAAGCATTTATGCATCGATGTGGACCTACAGTTATGGAAATTTGTCACGATGTGAGAACCTTCAATACAAATAAAGGAAAAATAGTAAATAGTAGTTTTCATCTATATTTATTACTTATTTTCTCATTCTACAACGAGCATATCTGAATTATACGCTACAACGTAAGCAACTTATTTTGACTATAATATTACAAAAACATACAAGGTCGGACATTGATATCAGCTTAATTAACATCGTATGAGATAGTAATAACACGCAACTTATTGTATGTGACTGTGTGGGTGTAATCAACACAGTAATAAAAAAAATAAAAAATCAGCTTCACGCTGTATTCCGCACACAGCAGGGTAGACAGAGGGAACCTAGTGTTAGACACTCCGTTTCCCACTTTCTGCCGAATCCTGGAGGCATTGCGTGTTGAATGGTAAAACTCAACGCCGCGCTTAGGCTCGACACCAGAGCGAAGAAATGGAAATTTAAATGTAAGTAAATATTTCATCTCCTCTAGTGGGGATCGAACCCACAACCAGTCGGTTTTACAGTCACACTTGTGCCACTGCGCCACAACTGACATCACAGTAATAAAAAGTTCTAAAATATTAGGTACAGTACAAGCACACGTCACCAACCGACTCTATTTTTCTACTAACGCAGGAAATTACTTACTTTATCATGTTCACTTCATATCCAAACATACTCGTAGATAACAATCATTAGCTCGCTTCATTTTAGTACAATATTTTCATGTAAGACTTTTAGAATTATAAATCTATGGAGGGATTGATTTATTTTTAAATTTAATAGGTTTTTTGTCACAGCAAATACATATAAAAATATTTTTGTGGGTTATTTTCAGACAGTAAAAAAAAACCATTTATTTATATGAGAATTAATATCAAGTCGATAGTCATTACTCATAGTGGGCATTAATTTTTTAACTAACTAAAAAGCCAGAGAAGGTTTGTATTTGATACTTAAAATTTTTGGTTACATACATTTTTCCATTATTTATTTAATTTTACTCTATTTAGTAGTATTTGTAACCTAGAGGTAGTCAGTCATATATGGCTTACTCTTTAATTTCATTTTTCAACTGCCAACAAGATAACTGTTTAACTTACATTTTATTTAATTAATTATTATAATGAATAATGAGGCTAGTCGTAGCACAGGGGCACAAAATGTAACTGTAAAATCAACTGGTTGTGGGTTCGATCGCCACTCAAGATAATGAAATATTTATTTATATTTTCATTTCTTCGCTCTTATATAGGGGCCGTTCAAGTATTACGTAAGCACTGTAGGGGGCCGGGGGGGTCTTGGGTTTGCTTATTTTTGATGACATGGGGGGTGGGGGGTCTAGCTAGTAATTACGTAAGCAGAAGTTATTTATTTTTT
>DWQW01003049.1:0-24102 GCA_018249695.1 Heliconius erato demophoon
AGGACGAAAATGAGATGGTAGCGAAGGATTTGATATTTTAGGAAGTGGGAGAATAAATGCCTTACGCCACATCTCAGGGAATTGACGTGAAATAAATGAAAAATTAATAATATGTGTGACGACGGGAGTGACGAAGTCAATGATTAAGGTTATCATATTGCGCCCAATGTCATCCGGACCTACTGCTCTGGATGATATAGCTCGAATAGCCTTCTTAGTATCAGCGTCGCTGATAGAAGAGAAGCAAAAACTTGGAAAATGAAGTTTCGGCAAAATACGAATTTCTTTAGTTTTATTGTAAGTTCTTACTTCCTGCTAAATTTCATAACTGTACGTCCACAGGAAGTACTCCTTGTAAAATCGATGCAATTTATGCATCTTTTTTGGACAGCTTAGAATCTTGACTTTTTTTCTGTGCTTCAAGACCTAAATATATGATATTAATTTTAACTTGGTCCAAGCGATCTCAAGATAAATGGACTTGACAGACGGACAGACCGACAAGAAAATGATCCTATAAAGGTTCTGTTTTCACATTTTGAAGTAAAGAACCCTAGTTATAAGTTATATAATTATAAAACATAACATTTCTAATAAGCAGTAAGACACCACATTCAATTCTCCTCAGAATATAAGTCATTAGTTTAAGCCGTCGAAATAAGGTAATTCATCCTGATATTTATGTTAGTAGATATAACTTACAAAATACCTCTTTAGGTAAAATACTCTTATAATATAGATATAATATTGTCAATGTCAATATGAACAATATAAAGGCTAATAGTATAATAGAAGCTGTATCATAATAAGATAAAGCACAATTAAAAATTATATTATGAAAAAAGGAAGTGATTCTAGGTTAAGCA
This sequence comes from Heliconius erato demophoon, assembly GCA_018249695.1. Classification (NCBI taxonomy): domain Eukaryota; kingdom Metazoa; phylum Arthropoda; class Insecta; order Lepidoptera; family Nymphalidae; genus Heliconius; species Heliconius erato. The sequence goes on from DWQW01003049.1 coordinate 867, forward strand.
GAACTGTAGAAAATATATCACTTCAAGAAACTCCCGGGACAAGTGGCAGATCAAAAAATACGGAAGATGGCCCAATTTCCTCGGAATCGACGTATGAGTTTATTTTATGGTTGTTTAGCTATTTTAAAATGTTTCTGACTCGTTTAAGCAAAGATTTATATTTATCAATATTGAGTTATTTCACTAAAGAACCTGCGTTACCTGAACATATTTTAAGCTTAGTGAACGCTCATAAACAGTTGCAAACCGAACGTGAATCTACTTAAATTACCAGTTGTAATTTAATTATGCATGGGGAAGGAAAAGTGGGGGAGCAAGTCATTAATAACACAAATAATATAACAGGACCATATATTGTAAAATACTAATTTTGGTGATAATGTGCAAAAATTTTAAGTTTAAATTTTTTCCAGTTTAGATGATATCAATTTACAATCGTCAAACGACAAAAGTTTTACAAAATCACAAATTATTGTTAGGGAGCAAATGTTAACAATAGTGGACAAAAATAATATTAGCAATCCTAGCTCCAAAGAAATTTTAATAAACAAAAGTGAAAAAAATAACGAAAAATTTAGTGGGATAAATGATAGAAATACTAAACTGGACAAAAGACATCTGGACGAACATTCTTCTTGCAAAGATCACATTTTAGCGTATGTTCCTTTTCACCATCCAAATATAAATTTGCAAACTGATAATAACATGTATATTGATGATCAAAACGAAGAAGATGAATCCATTATTATATTTTACCTCAAGAATAAACATACTCTTCTTGATCCAGTAAAAACATTGTCTATAGGAAGAAATAAATCATCCATACTTGAAAAAGTACCAAAAATGGAGTCCATACCAGAAGATGAACCATTCTCTTAATTTTCCAGTCCAAAAAAAGCAGACAATTATATAGCTAAGGATAATAAGTACTAAATTCAGTGCTTCGAAGTGCCTACTATAATTTTCCTACTATTATAAATTTTCTTATTGTTAATAGATATATATTGGCTCTCAAGTTCTCATGAAGCATCGTAATTTTGTTACCTCGCGAGCACTCGCGGGGTGCTATGGTCTCCCCATAAATTAAACCTAAATTTTAGAATAGACGCTAGCTGTTAGAGTAATTGTAAAATTATTTTTAACAACTGCTTGTAGTGAATATAACTAATTAAATAAAAAAAACAAATACATTTCAAATTTTTATTTTAATTCAGAAGTATTAAATATAACTTAAATTGATTTCCTTAATTATGTTCCTTTAAATTTCAATCCTTATTATATCATTTATTCATTATCATAAATAAATGAATAAAAAAGCCTTTTTTTATAAACAATATTCCAAATATTCTTCATAGTCAAGTGACGGGTTCGATTCCCACTCAAAGTACCTAAATATTTAAAAAAATAATTTCTTCGCTCTGGTATCAAAGAACAGCGCATCGATTCGATTCAGTTCCGTCACTCAAAAAGCAATGCGTCCAGAATTCGGCGGAAACTAGAGACCAGTGTCTTAACACTAGACTCCTCCCACCTCTTGCTTCTGTTTACATTGCTACAAGCAGATGGGGGGAGGACCAATTTTTGTATTATAAATCCTAATCTTTTATGTCCATTCTTTGCGTTTAGTAATAGTTTCTTTTTATTATGTACAGAATTTTCAGAAGACTCCTGGGAAAGTATTCTATCCGACACTAATTCTCTTCCTCAATTGTCTCTCGCGGGCTCTAACATATCTCAGACCTCAAGCGAAAATCTAAATTCGACTTTAAGAGAGGCAATAGAATTTCTTCACCAGGACAAGGAGTTTCTTGTGGCAGCCGAACTCGGAAATGAAAGATTACTTGAAATGTACATTAGGTAATATCACAATGATTTACATTATATTTTGTATTTACCTACGATTCCTTTCCAGTCTTGACAATCTCAGCACTAAATGTGTAATTAAACTCTTACTATATTCATTCAATCAAGACCCAGGCGTGAAATTTCTTGATGCATCTTTTTTATATATTTTATTTTAGTTTTGTTATTAATATATAGGTAGGTCGAGGTGAACCAGATCATTTTACTTTTTTGAGAATATTATTAACATATTGAGATTTTCTATTATACTAAAGTAAACTATATGAAATTTATTGTTTAAATAGTAATCATTAACAATCTAGAGAAAGAAACGTAAGAAACATAACAAAACTTAAATTATTCATAAATTCTCCAAATAATTAACACATAACCCACAAGACAAAATATCTGGACAAAATATACATTCTTCTTATTTTTTGGGGCTAATAGGATCAAACTAATAAATTCTAAATATTTTTTTTCTGTCATTATAAATTTTGCAAACTTCAATCGTGGCACCATTCTTCGCATATAGGGCACTGAATCCTATTATAAGGAACCATTCTTGACAACCCATTCAAGTTTTGACGTTCTGTAATTCAAACGTATATTTTTAAAAACCACTTTAGTTACCATTCCGAAGCCGCGACTCGCTACGTGCAGTAAAAGTTCCAATCCAATGGTGACTATCCACCATGTATCTTAATGACATTCTTAACAAAAGTGAATCTCCTTTTAAACTTGTGTATTGTGAGTTGTAAATCTCAGCAGCTCGACGTAGGGTAAATTTTTTGGTCAAGATTTTATTTGCGGCTTCTATATTTTTTTTGGGACCACTCTCTCTCATTTATCTTTCTTTTATGCGTACGAGCTATCTTCAATGAAATAAAAAAGAATCATTAATCTTAAATATGAAATAACACATGATTTTAAAAAAATGATCGCCCCCGATAGAATGATCCTTACCTTAACTGCATGTTAAGATTTTTTAAATAATATATTTTGTGCTTTTATCTATCATATTATTCTTAAAAACTAAAATATATTCTAAAATAGGCCCCTTTCTGATCAATGTAAGATATATAACTAAAAGTTTTAACATAGATCCTTAGAATATTGTAATGAAATTATAAGTACTTTGCTTGTACATAATTATAAGTACCTTAGATGAATGCCAAATATGTAATACACCCAACAACCTGAATCGCTGTTGAGCAGCACTGACACTGATGTAAACAACGATTTAAGAAACTATAGTTGACATGTAATAAGGGTGGAAGAGAGGGAAGTAAGACGATAGATGTTGGAGTTATTTGTCTCACGTTATTTAAAATATAACGAATTTCTAAACTTCGAACTAATGATCCGATGCACCCATTCATCCGATTCACCTCGGTCTACTATATTTGTTATATTATTATAAGAATTACCAACGCTTAAAAAAATTACTTCCTAATTCCAGCGACTCATATAAATTACAATAATTAAAATTTTTCGCTGCTTTTGCAACCCAACCAACGAATATTTCAGACGAGGAACAAATATTCAACAAGTTGATCACCTCGGTCGAAATGCACTACATTTAGCCGTGTGCACTGGGAATACTCGAGCTATTAAATTGCTTTTGGATTCTGGAGTCGACCCAAACGTAAAAGATAATGTTGGAATGACGCCATTGTCACTTTCCTTAATGAGAAGGTAATACTTAATGGATTTTGCCATTTCATTAAAAAAAATTATCTTGACCAACGGAAAGTGATCCTATAAAGTTCCGTATTCTCCATGTCAGGAGCGTAATCCTAAAATTTTCTTTTGCATAAAAAAATACATTACAACACTGATATTTAAAAAACACTTTAATGAAGTATTTAATTTAAATTATTTTTATTCTTTTCTTTTACATTAGTTAACTGGCATTAGTCAAAGCTTCCAGGGTCTGTCTTCCAACTTAATCAATTATACTTTGCACGATTTTCAACATATGTTTAGTTTATTGGCTATCATATCCTGCATCAAAAAATCCAGCTATCGCTTCGGTGTCTAACCCTAGACTACCTCCAATGAAATTCTTACGTATGAAGCCAAGTCATATTAATTAGTACCTACTTTATTTCCTTCTGAGTATGCCAATATGGTCCTCACCAAAATCCGTATAAAAGAACTGGTCGGATCGACCGTTCATGCTTTTGTATATCAGCCATGCTTTTGACCTTCTTCATTCATCTTTGTGCATGCCTATTGCACAGGCAAGGCTTATTAGCAGAGGGCAAACATGCTGTAAACGCGACTGATTGTGGATTCGTTGGATTCCCTCGCTCCGGTAACGAGGCTAAGCGCGGCGTTGAGTTCCGCCACTCAACACACAATTCCACCAGAATTCGGCGGAAAGTGGGGAACGGAAGTGTTTTAATGTGATCGGAACTCCGATCACTTTAGGACACTTCCAAACTTTAGGTTCTCAGGTTCTCTCTGCCTACCCTATCATATGCGGGAGACTGGTATAAATAATAATTCGCAAGTCATTTTCTGCTCTTTTACTTCACAGGCCTTCTTTGCTAATTGCGAACCTGCTCTTTGATCATGGAGCAACTATATTACCCCGGACAAATTCTTTAGATAGTGGATTATTTATTCGTTAGTTATATTCAATTATTATATTAATGACTTGGTATATTGTTTTTATTTTTTGGTAATTAAAAAGCTACAATTACCACTCTCTAACATCAAACATTGTAACCCTTAAACAAAACGTAATTAGGTATATATTCAATTAAAGACGATATACTTTTTCAGTAGTTACAGTCGGACAAACAACAATACTCATTTTTTAAACATTTTTAAAGTGGAAGTAAGGAAAGAAAAATACTTATTTAGAAAACGTATAAAAATTTGAACGTAGCGAACCCACGCCTCCTGGAAACCGACCAGGCGCTCTGACCACTAAGCCATACGTTAAAACGTAATTTTTATACGTTTTCTAAATAAGTAACAATACTCATTTTATTTTTTATAGAATTTGTTATGATGTGTGAACCGACCACTGAAGAAGAAAATATTCTAAAACTGCTTGTAGAAAAGGGGGCAGTTATAAATGATTTTAATGCTCCAGGAAAACGGCAAGCACTACACTTTGCAGCAATGAGTAATAACATTAGACTAATTCGTTTGCTCATAAGTCTTGGCGCTGATGTTAATATGAAAAATCACAGAAATGAAACCCCGAAAGAAACAGCCAGTACCTTCAGATGTAAAGAAGCTTACAACCTCTTTTGCCAGTTAGAAGAAATGAAAGAAAATACGTCTATTACTTTTAATATAGTTGAAGAAGAATAAAGCAAAGTCACCTAACAGTCGATAGTAGGCAGTCTTTCGTTATTTTATAAAGCCTGAAAGTTTCTGTATGATGTATTCGCACTTCCAACACTGGTAAGTTCGGGTATACCATGCTAAGTATCTAGCAATGGACAACGCATTTCTTATATTATTCCAAAGAAAATATAAGAAATTGAGCGTTATAATTTAACAAAAGTTACCACCACCCAAACTCCGTATTCTCTGATACTACTTACCAGTGCTGGGTATATGTGCACAGAAACTTTCAGGCTTTATTATATAACGAAGGTCTGGCCCTACTGTTCTACTATTGACTCTCTCTCTCTATTACTTGTTACATAAATTTTCTAGAAACATAGTTACCGATGGCAATATGATTATCATAACATGATCTATATTCTCTAAGTACCTATATATTATATACATACACTCGTATTATGAAAGTGAATTAAAATACAGCATTAATATAGTATAAATAAAAAAAATATTTTTATAAAAACTGAAGATTTTATATTTTATTTTCATATTATTTCTTATTAATTATTTTTCTTTATATAAAAGGTTGTGGATGAATGATTTATATTATCTACTAACGGCCCCCGCGCGGCTTTGCCTACTTGAACTATACGGATTTACTTAAGTAGGTATTATTAGTTATTTTTAAACATTTTTAAAGTGTTATTTACCACTTAGGAAAGAAAAAGGTATTATTAGTATTTCAGAAAAAAAAACAAATTATTTTAGTACGTGTGGTTATATAAATTGTAATACACTAAGTTAATCGTAATTTAAGCCTTTTGGTAACTTATTCTAAAAACTAAATGATATATTTGGTAAACTCTTAGCAAGTAGCAATTTTGCCGAACAACATCATTTAAATTGATATAAGTTTTATATTTATCAATCGATTATAATAAAATAAATACTAAATGTTAAGCCAAGCTTGCCGGAATCCAATTGTGAAAACTGTATTTAAACCGGTTAAGCCGTCCCTGAGATTAGCGTGAAAAAACACAATCACACAGTTTTTTTCTTCTGTTACACCAATAAAGTTATAGTTTTCCTGTAATAGTTTCTCTGATATATCTTTCATGTACATATATCAATCAGTTAAGATTTTATTGTAAGTATAGATACACCGTATGAAATTAGGTAGTGTAAAATGTGTAAAATAAAAGTGGATGGCGAATGAAGAGAGCTAGAGACAAAAATGATTATAATTGTAATTTCTTTACTTATGAAATATATAGTACAGTAATCTTTTTGCTATTGTGAACTAATTAATAAATTTAACGATTAAAATAAAGTAGGTATTTACTAGCAACACTAAATGTGACATTTATTCTTCAGTTTCAAAGATGGCGGCCTTGTCGCAGTTGCTATTCTTTGCTAAACAATAACCAGAAAATTGATATAACCACCTATTTTTATCACTATTCTTAGAATTTGGTGCTAAATATATAATTAATAATAGTTATTTATTAAGTTAATTATTTTGATAATGTGATATTAAGTGAACCCATGGCTTCCAATGTGCAAGATTCGCCTGTATTTCAGCAGCCGTTCGTTGAGGAGATAGATTATAATGAAATTCAGGAATTAACGGTATTTAAAATACTATATGTACGTATACCACTTCCATAATATGTAAAAATCTGAAATTATATTATTTTGCCAACAGGTCGTAGGTAAAGGAGCGTTTGGTGTGGTGTGGAAAGGCTTATGGCGGAATAAATTCGTGGCGATAAAACACATAAATTCAGAAGCTGAGAGGCGCGAATTTGCTATCGAAGTGCGACAGTTATCGCGTGTGTGTCATCCTAATATCGTGAGCTTATATGGAGCATGCACGAAAGGCGCCCAAGTTTGTCTTGTTATGGAGTACGCTGAAGGAGGCTCCTTATACAATGTGCTGCATAATCGCCCTAAGCCCAAATACAGTGCAGCTCATGCCATGAGCTGGGCTCGACAATGTGCTGAGGTATGGTATCTATTGATTTAGTTCTTACAACTGAATGATTAGATGAAAATAAACACAAATGTTATTGTTTATTTCTAAGTGATTCTATAAGAAATTATGTATAATAATTTTATGTTATAATATTTGTTTTTTAGCACATTTATATAAATTTAGAGAACTTATCCTAATCATTTTGTAGTATTAATTATCTTTCATTTACTTTTCAGGGTGTAGCCTACCTCCATGCAATGAAGCCAAAGCCACTTATACATAGAGACTTGAAACCCCCAAACTTACTACTAGTAGCTGGTGGACAAAAATTAAAAATATGTGACTTTGGTACAGCAGCTGATAAAGCAACATATATGACGAATAATAAAGGAAGTGCTGCATGGATGGCACCAGAGGTAAGTATTTTTTATAGCTTTAAACTGTATCCCAGATATATATTTGATAGAGTAGGGAGAAAATGCAGGGCTTATGTATCAACAAAAAATGGAGAATGATACTTCATTCTGTATTATGTATGTGTAGATATTACTGTAATATTTAAAAAAAAATAACTTAAAACTTTATTTTTTAAAGGTATTATTTACTTGATGATAAAATAAACAATCATATATGATTAAATTAACCCTTTTATTATTTTTGTGTTTTTGATAAATTCTATTCCCAACTGTAATACAATTAGTGTTGAGGCTGTAGTGGCACAGTCTCTGCCTAAATTTTTAAGTTATTTTTTTTTCCACATTCTGGTAGCAAGACAATGCGTGGCATTGAGTTCCGCCACTAATGCAACAAGCAATGTCTCGAACATAGGCAGAAAGCTGAGAACAAATAAACTTTACATATTTTAACACTAGATTTTCTCTCCCTATTCTGCTGTATATGTGACACAGTATGATGCTAAAAGAAAAACAAAATCTAATGTACAGGGTTTTTTTCTTTAGTTAGACAGTTGACAATGAAGTGAGTGAAGAAGGTAAAAGTTTTAAACATTTTTTTTAATATTTCAGGTTTTTGAAGGCTCTTCATATACAGAAAAATGTGATGTATTTTCATGGGGCATCATATTATGGGAAGTACTTTCTAGAAGAAAACCATTCGAGGAAGGGGGATCTGCATTTAGAATTATGTGGGCAGTACATATAGGTATGCAATGGAATAAAAAAAAATATTTTCAATTTTTGCTAGGAGCTGTAGCTACTATAAGAACACATATAAGAAAAAATATTTTTATTATTTATTTTGTATTGTGATTTATTGTCTCATTAAATGTTTTTGTGAAGTTGTTAAGGAACTAGAAAAATCTTCAAAAGATTATTCCTGGCTTCATTTTAGTTTATGTGAACTTTAAAATATATATTTTTTTAAAGACGCGTTCTGAGTTCTCTTCTATACTATTCAATTTTCTGCATTGAATTTCAGCATTCTACTGTTGGTAGTTTTGGTTGTACATTGTATGACAGTCACTATGTGCAAGTCAGTATTGCAAGAACAAATAAAAATAGCTCTATGTTTTTGCCACATAGCAGAGTGGAGTAGAAAGAAGGAAATCAGTGTTAAGACATTGTTCTCCATATCTTGCCCTATTTTTGAGATGCTGCAACACTTTGGTTGCCAGAGCAGTGAAAAGAATATATGACTATGTGACTATGAGACTAGTTGAAAGATTGTGGCGAGTGAAGTTTGAATCACATTAGGGCATACACAGTAGGGTTTCTTTAACTGGCTTATCATGTACTGTTTTCCAATAATAATATCATTTTAAAAAAATATATCTATAGCTATAGCTTTCTTTAAAATTGTATTACTTTTTTTATTTATATCTTGATTGAAATGCCTGCCAAAATACAATAATGAAAACTGCATTTAAATGCCTTGGTTAAGCCATTTCTGAGATTAGCGTGAACAAACATATAAAAAAAATTAAAGATAATTGTTTTTGGTTCTATTATGTTATGTTCGTCACAAATAACATTTTTTCTTACATATTATCTTTCGTGTACAAAAACTGATCTCTTACAATTTTATTATAAGTACATATATATTTTTTTTAGGTTCACAGTCTCCCTCAAATAGTAGAGTAGGCAGAAGGAACCTGTGTACCTAGTTTTAAGGCACTGTTCCCATTAAGACACTTCCGTTCCCCACTTTCCGCCGAATTCTGGACTTATTGCGTTTCGAATGGCGCAAGTCGACGTCGCGCTTTGCTTCTAGGGTCATGAAAAAAAATCATTTCCTCGAGTGGGAATTGATCCACAACCTGTCGCGTTTACATTGACACACTTGTGCCCCTAGCCACGACTAGCTTCTTACAAGCATACTAAACATATAGATAATGAAACGAAAGTTTAAAATGTCATAAAATTTAAAATAATTTATATTTAGTGAGGCCGGTCGTGGCGCAGCGGCACGAGGTGTGACTGCAAAACCGACTGGTTGTGGGTTCGAATCCCACTCGAGGAGATGAAATATTTACTTAAATTTATATTTCCATTTCTTCGCTTTGGTGTCGAGGTTAAGCGCGGCGTTGAGTTCTGCCACTCAACACGCAATGCCTCCAGATTTCGGCAGAAAGTGGGGAACGGAGTGTCTTAACACTAGGTTCCCTCTGCCTACCCTGCTGTGTGCGGGATACAGCGTGAAGCTAATTTTTATATTTAGTAAAAGTTGACATTTGTCAAATTGTTTCACTTTCGTGTTTCTGTTTTTGTTATACCATCACACTATAATAAAAACGTAACACTCCCTGGATTCTAAGGCTTAATTAGAAGTCACTATAAAAATCAGTTGACTTTATCTTTCCAAATCGAGAAACAAACATACCTCATTCCTTAGAGTGGAATCGAACCCACAAGCATTGCGTTAGTTGTAATAGTCATTGTAATAGACTAGCTCACCACCATGGTTCGATAGAAGTAAGTAAAAGTTATGAGCTTCCGATCACAATTTTTGCAACAATAATTGTTACTGTGCTTTTAGATTTTGATAGTAACATGATGTATTATTAACTTTGCATATCGCATTTTTTTAATTTGAAGTAATAGTTCGAATTGAAAAGTTCGAATTGAGGCCAGTCGTGGCGCAAGGGCACAAAGTGTGACTGTAAAACCGACTGGTTGTGGGTTCGAACCCCTCTCAAGGAGATGAAATATTTACTTAAATTTATATTTCCATTTCTTCGCTCTGGTGTGAAGGCAAAGCGCCGCGTTGAATTGCAACACGCAATGCCTCCAGAAATGGCAGAAAGTGGGGAACGGAGTGTCTTAACATTAGGTTCCCTCTGCCTACTCTGCTGTGTGCGGGATGCAGCGTGAAGCTGATTAAAAATTTGATTAACTAATAGTTCCTGAGAATAACACATTATACTAAATGTCTGCTTTATAATATTAGTATAGATATCAATTTTCCAGAATTTATTTTCTTCACATAACTGTCTGTCAATGTCTGATTCACTATCTTGACTCATTTGTATCTTTATAAGGAAATGTGAACATTGGTTCATGCCTAAAACTTATAAGTTATAGTCATGTACTAATTACTCATTTAGTCATTTTGTCTTTAGTGTTGCTGATTTAAAGAGGCTTCTTTAAATCAGTTTTATTGTCTTTAAATATATTATAAATTTTAATATTGAGGTAAATAATTAATTATTACAATGAATTTCAACTAATATAGTTAATGATGAATATTCATCATATTTGGTAATTGTGGATTATTTATTTGGTATTGTGGATGTGCTTAGTACACATTATTTGTAAAAAATTTAAAAGCCGCATATGGTTTAGATATTTAGAGAAAATATTTATACTATTATCCTTCAACATACAGAAATATGGAATTATAAAAAAAATAATAAATTTATATTTTATATGCCCTCAACTGTAAGGTTAAGAAGCAATTATGAATAACTTATCATTTTTTTAAGTTTTACGCTATATTCATCAGAACCCAACAATTGCCACGCTTTGTTTTGTTTCCAGAGTTAATAAATGCCACTGCACCATGACGGCTTCTTGTCGATAATAATAATTTAAATATTTGTTGCTATATCCATTACAGGTCAGCGGCCAAATTTAATAGAAGGATGTCCAGAACCAATTGAAGAGCTGATGACTCAATGTTGGCATAAAGTACCAGCAGAGAGACCCAGTATGGCTAAGGTAATTAAATATTTGATTATGGTTATGTATACATAGTGTTTTCAATATTTTTTTTAGCTTCACTGAGCTTCACTGTATCATTACATTCCTTTCATGACGTTTCACCCCATTTTTTAATCATTGCGGGTTGAGGAGTGGAGCTCGATACGCCACGCTTAATATTGTTATTGCCAGAGGAGGGAAGTAAAACAGTATTTTTTTTCTACAAAACACCCGCCACTTAAAACCATGTGAGGGCGTAGTCACCGCGCGACGACGCACTCAAAAAAACATTTTTTTTTTTTCATTTCATTTAAAGAAAAAATATTTCAAAATTTAAAACTAGTGCCCCACTTGCGACTTCGTTCGCTTGAAATGATATAACATTTTTATTTATGAACCGATTGAAATAAAACTAATACTAAATTTTAAGGGAAGTTCCGGCAGTCGTTAAACCGTTTCTAAGGTTCGCGTGCACAGATAAACATATCAAAATTAAAAAAATCATTGTTTTAGGTTGATGGATGTCCCCAATAATGGGTTTTTCTTATATCTTCCACGTACAGTCGATAGCAATCACTTACAATTATATTATGTGTATACATATAAATAAGATAGCATTTTGCGCTTTATTTGGGTTTATATATATATAAGGTTTTATATATAAGATATATAAGGGTTTATATATAAGATAAGTTTTATTGCATTAGACCACTGTTAAAGACAAATAAATATTTTTAATTTAATTTACCAGGTAGTGGAAATAATGGCTGCACTATGCGAGTTCTTTCCTGGCGCTGACACGCCTATCAATTATGACGATCTTGAAATAGATGACCCAGAGAACTTGGACGAGGATTACGACCCCTACACGCAAGACAGCTTCGAAACAGAAAGCATCGTGCAAACACACAATCCCATGCATTATCCCCATGAAACTGCTTCAAATCCCGTGATTTATAGGAACCCTGAGACTATATCTAATATATCGCCTAGGCCTAGAAGTTTCGTTGAAGCCCAAGTAAGCAAATTACAAAACCTAATGGCGGAAGCTCAACCAAAAACGCAAGCAATGGACGCCGATCCGCACAGAGCTGTTAAAATACCACAACAATTTAAAAGAGATTTAGAACCAGGCAGATCTAACTTGACTCCAAATCATATAAGCGAAGCTAGCACTCCAGATACACTACAAGTGTTAAGGAGTCCAGCAATATTCAGTGAAAGTTCCTCCCCAAGGGGAATATCACCACTAGCTAATTACAACATCGGCAATATGAACCCTCGACACATAGACATAGAACAGTACTGGAATAGAGAGAGTGACAAGTCACCAAGAACGTCGTCACTAAGTACAACGAATTCGACAAGAAAAGAGGATTTCAATCAGAATTATTGTGATAGAATAAGTGCGGGTAATAGTCCGATGATACCGATAAAGGAGTACAACGGCAACAGTCTAGTGACGCCTGTTGATGCAAGATTTACAACGCCCTTGCAAATTGACGTTGATCCTGTAAGTTGATAGTAATATGTGTTTTTTTATTTTATGTATATTTAGTGGCTATCTGAATTACGTCATACGAATTTCATAATTTTGTGACCGCCTTACGTGCTTGTCACAGCTGGTCAATATGACCGAATGTTTAGAATTCACTCCTAGAAATTATTATATTAAAAATAAAATAAATACATTAGTGAGGCCGTCGTGGCGTCGAGGCACTGTAAGGCGACGGTTGTCGATCCCCACTCGAGAAAATTAATTATTATTTCTTAATATTTCATTTCTTAGCTCTGGCACATGGAGAATGGAGTGTCTTACTGGAGAGTTCAGTAGGTTCCCTCTGCCTACCCTGCTGTGTGCGGGAAACAGCGTGAAGTGATTATATAAGCAGCAGTTCTAAAATTGTATATAAATTGTGAAATGTGATGTCTAGAATGTTATGAATTCTAGCCACTCGTAAAGAGTTGTCAGAACTCATAACACACAATGTCACACTTTATTGGCCCCATCCACTCTCTTAACGTATGACGTAATTTATAGCTGAAAATATATTTAGTATTTTAGTAAAAAAGTTTGAGTAGTTAAGTCAATGTCAAAATCACATCAGCTTCAGCTTCATGCCGTAGCCCCCACACCGCAGGGTAGGCAGAGGGAACCTAATGTTAAGACACTCCAAAAAATCACATGATTTCATGATATATTTTTTCATTACACTAAAAATAAGTTCAAAAATTATCTAATGAAGTGTTTGCATTGACGATAATGAGGCAGCGTCTGACTTTATACCGACGTCTTTGTCAGCGCTCAGTAAATTATTATTACTTCTCCGGTCTGGTAAGACAAACTGCGGCGTTGAGTTCCGCCACTCAACATGCAATGTTTCCAATTTGTGCGGAAAGTATAGAATTTAGTATCTTGACACCAATTTCTCCCTCCCTACTCTGCTATATGAGCAATACAGCTAAAATTACAATAAATTGGAATAATTTCTAAGTTACTGTTTTTTATTTATAAAAACATACTAAGTAAATATAGATATTTTAAAATCAATAATATCAGGAGAAGCATTTAGTATTTATATTTCTCGAAAAAAAGTAGTAAATTTTCAATACATAAAAGCTTTATCCGTTTCCAGAACGTGTGGGAGTTTAAGGATTTGAGAGATTCACTCAATTTTGATGACTACATGGACATGCGGAGTTCCGACTTCCACGTGCCTGTTGGTGAGTCATGCTTGATATTTATATATAAACAAGACTAGTTTTATCTGGGGGCTTTGTCTGCTTTGTCAAATAGATATAAATACAGTACGGTCGACTAGTCTTGGCCGCTTTGAAGTTGGCTGTAGATGGTTTACGCAGATTTGATTTTATGATTTTTCTATTCAAACTAGTGGATTTCAGCTTTAAAATATAAAAATTTTGAAATAGTCAAATAACAATTAGAAATTTAACTTCTAATACAATATTATGATATATTTTTTTCAAACTAATATTAATTATTGGACCAATCCTGTATCATTGACTGATAATGGTAAAGTGATTATAATAACAAAAAATAAATAAAAACGTTCATTATTATGCCATAAGTAAATAAAAATTACTCAAGTGATATTCCATATTGTTTATTTTGATTTTAATAAAACAATCTTTGAATTTAATAAAACATTATACTCAAATATTTTAATTTTGTAGTAGAATATATTTTTATTAACACTTATTTACTATCATACAAACTCATGTTAAAGTAAAAAAATCACAAATAAAAAGAAAAACAAACAATAATAACTTAAGGATTTTTTATCATATTAAAAATAAAAAAGACAAACATAATTAAATAATATATATACATATTATATGTTTAAAATGTAACCATATCACAGATTTTTTTCTAAATAACTGAGTCCAAATCTAAATTGAGACAATGTCTTTTAACATAGTATAAAACAAAGCAACGCAGACGTACAAATCTGTAAACATGATAGATTGTAAGTTCGATTCCTATTCAAGGCAATGAAATATTTAATATTTTGGTGTTGAGTCCCACTGCAAATTTCATTCGACAAACACTAGTGTTAAGACACTACCTACCCCATTTTTGTCGAATTTTGCAGTAGGACTCAATGTCGTAGGTAGGTCGTCGTCCTCTCCTGCTTACTCTGCTACGTGCAGGATACACCATAAAGTTAAAAAAAAAACATAAAACTTACCATTTATATAAACGTAGATCTGTCAAACTACGCAACGAATATTAATGCGGTTTTCACTATACGTGAAAACCGCATTAATATTCGTTGCGTCGAGAAAACAGGATATATATATAAAAAAAACTGTCCCGCTACTCACTGATTTATTGACAATGCACAGTCGGAACTACGCGGCAGAGAAAACTGAAATTTACAATAAAATTATCTTGATGAGTGTATGCCAGCACTGATAAAGAATTTCTCGTAATTTCCATGGATACGGGAAAAAGGTGATTTAGCGTTTTTTATAGTTCACGCAAACGAAGCTGCAGGCGTACATTTTTTTTTAAATGATCTAAGAGGTACTACGTTGGGCACCACTTATCTATCACGCAATATATTATGTGTAATAAATCGATCTTCATTTTAATGTAATCTCATATAAACCATTTATATTGGAAAATTTAATTAAATTTCTAAGAAATATAAACCTGGCCCATAAACAGGCGCCTCGTACTAAATTATATTATTCATATTTCACAAATATAAATGTAACATTTTATTACACGTCGTTATGAATTAAGAGCAATGGTTTCGTGATTGTTTTATTGCTTAATGTTGGCCAGTTTGTTATATTTATCTTCGTTTTATCTACAAAATTCTTTATAATTAACATAATAATTATTATATCAAAAAAAAGTTTTCTGAAATAAAAAATAATATATTGTCTTTTTCAAAATATTATATAAGTCTTCAAAATTAAATAATAAATAAAAATCGTAACCGTCAAGCAATTAAAAAATTATTTGACATTTTAAATTAAAAAAAAATCTATTTTAAAAAATATTAGGTATATATTTTATCTTTCATTTCCCAATATTATCTTCAAAATTCAAAGCAATTCAAAATTAATTTGACAGCTTTTTTTTTTAAATAGACTTACAATTTTTTTTTTCAAATAAAATGTTTTTGATTCCATTTGATAAAAGTGTAATCGATATAAATTCATGTTTACCGACGCAGTCTAGTCTATACTTAAACCATGCATCATGCGTGAGCAACGATATAAACGTCCTGTGCCAGGACCCGTTGACTCACTTGCGACGTATTTAACATCTATTTTATCTTTTTTATCTATATGAAAGATATTTATTTATTTGTATTTTATTAACTATATAATGTCTGTTTGTACATTATAATAGTTGCGGGTTCGATGATCTCGGCAAGTCTTTCCGTAGTCTGCCTCCCGTTGCTTCTATATTTTTTTATATTTTTATTTCTCCGCTACGGTGTTGAGGCAAAGCGCGGCGGTGAGTTGCAGCCACTCAACACGCAATGCTTCCAGAACTCAGCGAAAAGTGGAAAACGGAGTGTCTTAACATTAGGTTCCCTCTGCCACAGTAGAGTACTGGGTGCGGGATAGTGTGAAGCTGATTTGATTTGATTTAATTTTATTTTTAAAAATTATATTCCTTTGATTTCTTTCAAATTTATAATCATTTTAATTAATACATAATTATATTTACAATTATATGATATTTTATAACCTTTGTACGCTAATAATTCTAATCCGAAAATGACATATTACAGCTTCACGCTGTATCCCGCACACTGCAGGGTACGCAGAAGGAACCTTGTGTTAAGACACTCCGTTCCCCTTTTTTGCACAGTTCTGGAGGTATTGCGTGTTGAGTGGCAGAACTCAACGCCTTGTCTTCGACACCAGAGCGAAGAAATGGAAATATAAATTTAAGTAAATATCGAGTGGAGATCGAACCCACAACCAGTCGGTTTTACAGTCACACTTTGTGTCACTGCGCCATTTATTTATTTATCACATATTACAAATCTATATTCACAGACCACAGAATATATAACAGTTATTATAAATAAATTATCGACAAGTGTGGCCATTATGACTAATCCGATCGTATCTTATTTGGCACGCCTATCTATGTGACATGGCCCTGTAATTTCTGGCATTGTTTATTACAATACTATATTGTCCTACGTTAAGACCAGGTAATCGTTTAATTATAGCATTCAGATTTATAACTCTCATATACGTATGTATATTGATATAATGGGCTTTTGATATATTGAGGCCAGTCGTGGTGCAGGGGCACAGGCGTATGACTGTAACGCAGTAGGTTGTGGATTCTATTCACACTCGAAATATTTAATATTTTAATTTCTTCGCTCTGGTGTCGTGGCAAAAGAAATACGTAGTGCCTCCAAAATTCGGCAGAAAGTGAGGACCGGATTGTCTTAACATCCTGCTCTATATGCGGGATACAGCGTGAAGCTGAGATAAAGATACATATGTGCAATTGTTGTCTTTTACGCCGTTTAGAACTGAATCACATAAGCATGATGTGACAGCCCTAAATTATATGCTTAATAAAAAATCTTATATTAGTGGGTTACTCAAATATACGATATGCCCACGTTGTTTTTTCTATTTGTGAATAATAATTATTAGCTAAAATTATATTTTTTTTCCAAAATTCAATTGTATGAACTTGAATAATTTTATGATCTAATCATTTGGTCTCATTCTATTTTACTATTTAAATGGTGCTCTATTAAAATATTTTATTTTAATTATAACCAAAAACATTTAGTTTTACAATAAAACACATATTAAGTTTGTAGCGACTAGACAACATGGGACCGTGTCGTCTTATTTCTCACGTTTTATTAAGACAGTTTCGCAGAGACGGCAATTCTTCGAAACATCCGAAGTAACGGCCTCGCCATTTAATAACAAATAACCGCGCAAAATATCATACGTTACTCATGCATGGTCTGTCCTATTTAACTTAATTTTCTTCAACTTCCTCCATCATTCAGTGCCAAAAATTCGCCATTAATTTTGTCTATCACAATATAAACCTAAATGTGCTATACCGGTGCTCGCAGCCATCCCCAGTGATTTTTCTAATTTCGTGACACAGGAAAAAACTTGTAGTAAAAATATAATTTTGCCAATAAATTTCGGCTCACCTATTTTCTAAGCTTTTATTAATATAAATGAATAAATGAATGAACAAGTTCCATTTCTTGACTGAACGCTGACTCGGGTGTCTATTTTGGGAGTACATTATATACAGTTTGTCCATAATAGACGAAAACGTTACATCGCTACATTTCGGGTGCATTTATAAATTCGGTTTATTCCGAACGTTCTGTTCGGTCCAGATGTGGCTCGGGACGGTCCCGCTGTGAGTCATGATTCTCGGAAGAGGCGCGTCTATTTTCGACTGTGTCCGCTTACCTTCTAGGAACCAACTATGGGACCAACGACCGATCGCAACACTGAAGTATTGTTAGATCGCGAACGCGGGTTCCTCCTGCTACCAGCCAGTTCCTTGATGTATTCTCGCTAAAACATATTTTATGATTGTGCTGAAGAGAATTCCTGAAAATACGTGATTATCGATTCCTAGACTTTTCAAATTATACGCCAATATAGGAAATGAACACAATTTTTCTCAAAATACTTATTATATACTATAGTTTGAGATTTTTTTTCTGGGTGCCAAAAGAAATGTGTTGTTAACGTCAGTTTGTGTACGCACATATGGTTTGACGGATCCTGTTTATCCATCGTTTCCGGAACGCGCAAATCACTCAAAATGTGAATGGAAAGATAATTTAAAAAACTATATATTTATCTATAAAACTGTAAATTATTTTTTGTATTTTATTATCTCAAGTTTTCAAGTTAATTTTTTTCATAAAATATATGTTTCCTATGAAGCGTGTCTTGCGACGCGTGCCCTACTGAGTCAGGCCTCAGACGTCACTGCGGTAAGAACAGCATCGCGGTAAAGTAAATAAGTCGTAATATGTTCACGGGTGCCGCCGCGGCGGGCTTCTTGGCCGTTATGCGTTGCTCAAATAAACAAATGTGCTGATTTTTATATAGATAAACTGCCTCCTTAGAGCTGCTCGCTCGCTACATCCCGCACACAGCAGGTAGGCAGAGGGAACCTAGCATTCCCCACTTTCTGCTGAATTCTGGAGGCATTGCGTGTTGAGTGGCAGAACTCAACGCCGCGCTTATCCTTCGACACCAGAGCGAAGAAATGGAAATATTTCATCTCCTACAGCGGGGATCGAACCCACAACCAGTCGGTTTTGCAGTGACACTTTGTGCCACTGTAACAATTAATTATATTTTATAATCTCATCGCCATCGAAGTGTTTGTGTGTATAATTTACATTATACCAATTTATTTATTGCAGTTGAACTTGGATCTTGGATATACGAAAGCACTTTTTTTTTTAATTTAGAAAACCGTCTGACTCATTTATCCGTCTATTTGCGTTGCACATGTGTGTGTGTGTTTTTTTTTCGCTAATTTTCTTCTTTTATTTTTAAAAGCCGCCTTTAACCCGCCGCTGCGCAAACGTCACGCCGAATTAGTCACGTCAAGTCACCTATTGTTAAATCGGGCCGGCACGTTTCGTATTTGTCGGATGTCAACAGAAACGCATAGTGCGTGCACGCGTGAATCAGCCCGATACAATTAATCTAATTTAAGGTTATCGGGGAGGCATGGGACGGGCTCGTCGTCGCACAGTCTCGCGCGGCCGCCGCGACCCGGCGCATCGTCCGTTGCACTCCGATGCAATCTGCACTATTAAATACTTACGTTATAGCTGATTGTGAATTTTTATGTTATTTCACTGGAAATATTACCAGGTTATTTAAAAACTTAGTGTCGGTATTACAAGGGAACTAAGTTAATAGTTTCTTGTTTTTTTTTTTTTTGTGTGTGTTGTTTGTACTGATAGTAAACTGTGATTAAATGCGTGTACCGTCGAAAAAGTTCTATGCTCCATGATATAGGCGGGTGAGATGCCGCAAACAGACTGTTCTGTTAAAGTTTCAATAACAGTGCAACCCAGCCGTAACAAGTTACAAGTCTTCGTTGACGTTTTCATGAGTAAGTGATAGTTGAAAAATTAAGAAGCATATTATTTCTTTATCTATATTTATACATAGATCGTAGCTATAAACTAATTATAAGTATTTACTAATTTAACAATACTTTTATGTAAAATTAATCAATCCCTTTACTTATTACTGCAATGATTTTGTAAAATAAATGATTGAAACATTTAACAGCGACAGCAAAGTACGGCTGAACACTTAATGTTGAAGATGGAGAATAAAGTGGATTATTACTAGAGTCTATCTGCTTTCCTTGCTGTGCGAAATGGAAAAGAAATGGAAAATGTTTTCCAAAAAAATAATTATTTTATAATATAATTTCATTTAAAATTATAAATATAGATTCAATAAATTCATAATTATAATTTTTCATAACTGCCACCAATGCCTCCAGATTCTTCAGAATGGATTCGGAAATTCCCTACCCTGCTGTGTGCAGAATACAGCATAAAGCTGTTTTTTTTTCCATTAGTCTCTATTCATATTCTATAATAGAACGAAATAATCGCTAATACCGTCACGTGAATCGCCTTCACTCCACTGCAAACGATAACCGACGGAAAATAATAGGCTGTCAAAAGGCATTGCCAAATTTTCTTAGCTAGTGGCGTCGAGTGACGATTTCGTCGAGCGGATGAATCACTTTTATTTAATTATTTAATGAAGCAGGGCCGTTGCGACGTACGTAGTAAACAGCTAATAAAAGATACCTCAGAATCGGAAACTTAACAGACTCCCAAGGTCAATCACATTAGTTTAATAGCTTTGATTTGATATCTTGGAATTAGGAAAACTTTATTTTACCTACACGTATAAAAAACACAAAAACCAATGTTCTTTAAAAATATATACATAAAATTCAATTCCTGAATTCACCTATGAAATTCACATATGGCAACACTCACTCGGCCGCTATCCAAAATTACGGCCGCTCTAAATTTATTCCCAATGTTAACTCTTTTGTTGTACGTATATCTCCGACGACGTAACAACTTCTTTGAAGATCTTAAAATATCCCTGTATGTATACGTGCGTTTATCAGATAGACCCTTTGGAGCGAAAGACTTGTTTGTTTACCCTTTAACCCTCTGTTTACGTTGAATTCATAAAACTCTACTACTAATATTCGTTTAGATCCTATCCCGATTAGTAATCCACAAAATATTTCCAGAACGGACATCAAAACAATAAGAATATTATGGAAAATAAATGAGGAGTGGTGAGACATTTTGCAGACGGCGCTTAGATGATTCAGTCTGGAATACGATTGCCTTTATAGCTTTTGATGGTGAAGCGCGAGCGGGCCGTTGGCATCCCGATGCGATATGACTAACCCGCTATACATACAATCAGAATATGTGACAAGTTTATTTCTATTTGAAACAACACTCGATTTATCCCATCGCAGAGTTTAACATCTGGTGATTTTTTTTGACGACACAAGTAGGTCGGGGCTCGCGTGTGCGTCACTAGCCGCTGCTAACTTACGTTTACGCAAAAACGTTACTCCTATGACCTCGACTGAGCACTGTATCTCGGTAAATTGTAATTTTGTCGACGCCATCGTAATGTTATATAACTAGTGTTTCATTTTAGCGATTAATTATAAAATTAAATCAGCTTCACGCTGTATCCCGCACACAGCAGGGTAGGCAGAGGGAACCTAGTGTCATAAGATACTCCGTTCCCCACTTTCTGCCGAATTCTGGAGGTATTGCGTGTTAAGTGGTAGAATTCAACGCTGCGCTTTGCCTCGATACCAGAGCGAAGAGCGAGAGCGAAGAAGCGAAGAAGAAAAATATGAATTAAGTAAATATTTCATCCCCTCGAGTGGGGATCGAACGCACAACCAGTCGGTTTTACAGTCACACTTTGTGCCGCTGCGCCACGACTGGCCTCGTCTCAATTATTTATCTGATGTAAAAAAATGTTTAAATCAACCATCTAAGTTTATGGAAATTTCTATAAGACTTTTTCTTTCTAATGTCAGTGAAAAATATATCCATCTTCAACTCAGTGTTTTCGGAAACAGATCGAAATAATTCAATTAAATTTGGACAGTCTATGGCCCTGAAAGTTTTTGATAATCAGATAGTAAATTGTTCATATAATATATTATTACTTATTTTCATTAAATTCCTTACTATTATGTATGATAATGATAAATACTATTCTATTAAAACATTATAAAACGACTCCTATATACAACTCAATAAAGTAAAATTAATACTAAGTAAATATTATATTAGTAAGTTTAATGATAAATCTTGTTAATTTTTATCATTTTTAAATGTTATTCCACACTTAAAAAAGAATAATACTCTTTTCTCAACTTCTAAAAAAGTATAAATCTTACTCGATCTGGTTTGGACAAAGCAATAATTGACTGATAGTTAAATAAAATAAAATTTTAACACTTCTCATATCATCCTGGCTATACTAGAAATGATACCTACTTAGCTTCTTTTCTGCTTGTTAAATTGTATAATTGTTAATATTATTTTCCTACAAATTTTTAAATATTTCATTTATATAAATAAAATGTTTACATCATGTGTTGCTATGAAAAAAAAAATTATTATTGATATACAGCAATTGCAATCGAGCTACTAAATATATATATCTAAATGGAAGCTGTCGATCCCGCGAAATGTAACATTGTATCAATCTGTTTACTAATATGTGTGTTTTATTGAATACAATGTTGTTGCACTCTGGTGTGGGCGGTTGTTGGTGTCGGAGGTAGGATGCACAATGGAGCAAACGTCCAAATTTGACGTTTTAATATTGATAATTTATATGTAGCTTTTATATATATTTTGAACAGTATTATTTAGAACGGCGTTGAGTTTCGCAACTCATGCGCAATGTCTCCAAAGTGTGCGAAGTGTCTTAACACAAGGATCCGTATGCCTAACCGTATGCCTAAGCTGACAAAAGAAATTCAGTATTATTATTTTTGAATCTAAATCTAAATAAATAATGATTTACTAAAGTCCAATTAATAAAACTTATAAAATTTTATAAAAAGTTGTAGATATGCTTAAGTCTGTCATCCAGAAAAAAATATATTATACTATTACGGTCGACTACCCAATATTCCATGTCTTTTGTGCCCCTGTTTAGATCATTTGAATCCAAAATCTTCATCCTCATCATATTTATAAATATCGCAACATGTAAAAGAAAAACGTAAATTTTGATTAATGAAAATATAACAAATAAGACTTTTATTATATCAAATATACTCATAAAATGATACACGTTGTGGACCCGTTGAGTGTATTATTATTGGTGTATATGA
>DWQW01003050.1:0-24099 GCA_018249695.1 Heliconius erato demophoon
CACCAGAGCGAAGAAATGGAAATATAAATTTAAGTAAATATTTCATCTCCTCGAGTGGGAATCGAACCCAGAACCAGTCGGTTTTGCAGTCACACCTCGTGCCGCTGCGCCACGACCGGCCTCAAAGGTTTTTTTATTGTGATAAATATGAGATACTTAGTTATTTATATATTTATTACTGAATAATTGATGAATACATGATGAATTCTACGCGTCATCAAAGCGCGCGTCAATCACTGGACAAAATTAATTACCTTTCTAATCACGAATACGATAGCTTTCAGTGCAATGTTTACTCGCTTTATGTAATCGGTCAGTCTGATTATATTTAGTGGATTTTAGCTTATAGTTTAGTGGGAAGTACTTATTTGTAGTTTACTTGTATATAGCATCTAGAGGTTCTGGGTTCAAAGTCAATATATTTGGATGTTTGTTATCAACATATATAGATAATGCTTAAATATTTTTGGTAAAAACACCGCCACTCAACATTGATAAATTTGGCGGAAAGTTTTTTTATCGGCTTCACTTCATTCTACAAAATAAATTCTTCAAAATGTACCATATTTAAAATAAACAATAAGAAAAGATGTGGAATACAGTCTCCACCTTTTATGCGATATACGAAGGCCGATAAAGATTCCACCGGGATTCGCGATAGGAACCACTGATGTAAAACAACATAATCACTAAGAAATAAACTAACAAATGACTATATTAATACTATTCCGGATACAAATTCGTTTGAGCATAAACGAAATTATATGCCAATACATAATTACAAAGCATTTCGCGAACAATAGACAACTGTGGACAACTACTTTGTATCAAGTTAGTTGCACTCCATTGTACTCGAGGGCCCCAATTTATATATTTCATATAGACATCTAGAAATTCTCAAGCAGTTTCTGGAGTGGTCTCCTTTTGTATTCACACAGCGCTCAGCCAGTATAAGAATGCGAATCTAATATGGAGTGGAATTTTGTTGTGAATTTCACAATTTGCTTAGGCTTATCGCGGGTAGCTTCTAAGAATGTGACGGCGCGCCGTAAGCAATTATTTGGGGATTACGTTAACTATGTTGGTGTTGTCGTTGATACGCCTGATTGTGTGCGAGAAGGTGAGGAGCAAATAAAAATTGAACAATTTCTGGAATAAAACAGGTTAAGCAGCGAGAATTTAGTGTTATAACATTACATGTTTTACTTTCCATATTGTTATCAAGACATTCCAGGGTGTAGGAGGGCACTAAGAGAGGGTTTCCCGAAATTCGTCCTGAAATGTAAACGAACAGGCTTTTACATTTTACAGTCCACGCAAATGGCTTCGCATGCTGCGATTTGTCCATAATTTGATATATTTTTAAACATCCTATACATAAAAATCTCATATTTTTTGGTTGTAGATAGTACTTAATATCTAAGTATAACCAAAAAACAATGAAATATTTTTTATTGAAACATACATTATATGAATTAATCAATTTATAGTGCACTAAACGTCGAGTTGAAACCGACTCGTGTTTGACAAAGTGCCATAGCCGCAGGACATCCGTGTTTACTTCCCAACGTCTTGTTGGGGGTAAATATAGGAAATCTTATCGGAAATGCGTTTGTGTCCATTTGCCCATGGAAAATTGAGTTTGCTGTTGACTAGTAAGTATTAAAGGTGGCCGTTGTGGTGCAGCGGTTACGTGTCTGACTGTATATGCGACGGTTGTGGGCTTAAATCACATTTGAATAAATAAAGTTAATTTTTTTCTTTGTCTGGTAATAAGGTAAATTACGGCGTTGAGTTCCACTACTCAAACTGCTGTAAATATTTCTAAATTCGGATAGAAAGTGGGGAATGGAAGTGTCTTAATGGGAACGGAGTCTATCCCAACTTTACTTTGGCTACCACGCTATGTGCTACAGCATGAAGTTAAAAAAAAACTCTAATTCTAATTAATTTGTGCGATTTTCTTTTTGACAAGGACCATCGTGACGCAAATTATCGAGATATTATTGTGTGTCTCAACTCAACGCCACACTTTGTCTCGTTACTAAAGCGAGGAAGTGAAATAAAAATAATCATTTCCGCGAGTGCGAATCGAACCCACAACCGTTGCGTTCACAGTTCGACGCTTGTGCCATCCTTGGACAATTAAAGTTCATGAATAAATAATAAAAAACAATTAATATATTCACAGTAAGAAGGAAAGATGAATTATTTTTAAAGCTTTAAAATTATTTTTAACAAGCACGACTTTATCTTCTCATTCCTTATGAAACTTAATTTTTTCACTTCACTATAAAACATCGAATAAAGTGCTAAAGGATATCAAAAAGCGACCATTTAAACCAAATTCTTTTCTTGATACAGACTGACATGAACTTTTACATTTTACATTTGAAATGGAAAAAGAGGTTAAATACTGTCTCGACATATTCATTGTTGGAATTCATTTGAAAAGCTTTCGAAGTTCCTTAGTATTTGCTCCAATTGGCTTGCATGCCTCTTTGCGCCAATTGTTGAGATCCTTACATTATTTTATAAGACATTTTATAATAGCCGTATTACTGGATATCTCTTAAAGGCTCATCCTTGTGAACTTTGATGGAATGAGATGTTATAGTATAAGTACTATTATTAATTATACTTATTGTATGTTTGGTTTTACTTTGGGAGAAACATTTAAATAAATCAGCTTCATGCTGTATCCCGCACACAGCAGAGTAGGCAGTACAAACCTAGTGTTAAGACACTCCTCCCGCCGAATTTCGGAGGCATTGCGTGTTGAGTGGCGAAACTCAACCCTCTTTGCCTCGACACCGAAGAAATGTAAATATAAATTTAGATAAATATTTCATTTCCTCGAGTGGGGATTTAACCCACAACCATCGCGCTACAGTCACAACCTTATGCCCCTGGGCCACAGGCTCTCGTTATTATTCAATAACAATATAATTTCAATAAACAAAATAGAAACATAAACTCTTTTTGCTTATCCCAGATTTAATCCACTTAAAGAGTCGTCACCGTCGTTGTTCTGTTATAAAATGTTCTATGAAATGTGAACCAAGAGTTATTATTGAGAAATATGCCTGTCTGTCCATTGAATTAGTTAAAAGCGTTCGCTTGTACTGTAATTCATTGGCTGACTGTATTGGACACAATAGGAAAGTCTGAGACTGTGAAACTATGTCATTTGCACTCACGATAATAGTGCAAAGTGTTGCCTCGTCTTGCTAATATTTAAAAGGTGGTAATAATATTAACTTATACGAATTAGTTGGGATTAGAACCTATAGATTTTATCAAATTATGATTATATATTATGAATTATGACATAGTGTTAAGATATTCCACTCCTCACTTTCCATTGAATTCTGGAGGCATTGCGTGTGGGGTGGCGGAACTCAACGCCCCACTTTGCCTTGTCATTAGAGCTAAGAAATGAAAATATTAGATATTTAATTTAGTATGCATCGAGTGGGCATCAAACCCACAACTTGTCACGTTTACACGCTATGCGCCACGACTGGTCTTAGATTATGATGAAACGATTCTTAAAGTATATAGAAAGTCGTTGTTCTGTTATAAAATGTTCTATGAAATGTGAACCAAGAGTTATTATTGAGAAATATGCCTGTCTGTCCATTGAATTAGTTAAAAGCGTTCGCTTGTACTGTAATTCATTGGCTGACTGTATTGGACACAATAGGAAAGTCTGAGACTGTGAAACTATGTCATTTGCACTCACGATAATAGTGCAAAGTGTTGCCTCGTCTTGCTAATATTTAAAAGGTGGTAATAATATTAACTTATACGAATTAGTTGGGATTAGAACCTATAGATTTTATCAAATTATGATTATATATTATGAATTATGACATAGTGTTAAGATATTCCACTCCTCACTTTCCATTGAATTCTGGAGGCATTGCGTGTGGGGTGGCGGAACTCAACGCCCCACTTTGCCTTGTCATTAGAGCTAAGAAATGAAAATATTAGATATTTAATTTAGTATGCATCGAGTGGGCATCAAACCCACAACTTGTCACGTTTACACGCTATGCGCCACGACTGGTCTTAGATTATGATGAAACGATTCTTAAAGTATATAGAAAGTAAAATAAAATTGGCTTATATCTCAAATCAGTAAAACTTCGGACTACGCGTTATGGAATAAAAATTATTGGAAATTTCTTTTTTAACGTTTGTAGCAGTTTATGAATAACATTTTTTCTTGTTATGCTCTTTGGATATTTTTTAAATTTTTAAGTAATACATTTATAATAACTTAATAATAGCATACAGGGACACATAATTCGGGTCTAACTAGTTATTTGTATAACGTTCACAACATTACCATACAAAACAAAGCAAAACTTCAATTCACAACTTCAATCAGGCCACAACTCACCTCCCCACTATATCAAGAGACGAAACAGTAACAAGTACACAACTCAAATTCATTACCCAAACTTTTCCTAATCAAAATTTGATGCCAGCGCACCTCAGCAGTTCGTGAGCTTAATGCCGTCGTACAAATATTAATAATCTACGGGAACTTTCTAAGCATATGTCGCCTCAGGGTGGTTTCATGCATAATGCATGTGTCTGATTGTACCACACTCAGGTCCGCTGAGTTCTTTACAAACATACCCACATCCGTATTTACTTGGCCGCGTTTCGGAGTATATATATTTTCTTGTGGCATATTGCGGATTCCATTTGAGATTTTCTTCACAGTTCGTGAAGGATGGGGAATGTCGAAATATGATACTTGGTTGTTTTTGTAAAACGTTTTGTTTATATGTTAATAGATTGATCGGTAATATTTATTATTTTTATCCTATTTAACATGATAAGAAGTTGCAACGTTTTCGAAATATTGGCCATTTTTATATTATTTACGATAAATCTTAAAAATTATATACCGTATACATTTTTCTCTCTCAGTTTCACGCTGTATACCGCATAAAGCAAGGTAGGTAGAGAGATCCTGGGAACATAGTGGTAAGACACACCGTTCCCATTCAACCTAATTCTGAAAGCATTTTTTGTTGAGTGATGGAAATGAACGCCAATCGTTTCGTATATATTTTTAAAAAATACAAGTATCAACAACCAAATTTGATTAAATTTACCTATGCTTTCTCATCCCATCTAATACATATAAGTAAATATTATTACCATCTTTCGAATATAATGAAGACGAGGAGAGGAGACAAATAAACAAAACAATTTTCACTATTGTCGTGAGTGCAAATGATATAGTTTCACAATCTTAGACCTTCCCAATGTGTCCTATACAGTTAGCCAATCAGTTACAGTACACGCAAGTGCTTTTAACTAATGTAATGGACAGACAGACAAATTTCTCAATAATAACTTTTGGCTCACATTTTATAGAACATTTTATAACGAAATGACGGTGACGGCTCTTAAAGTGGATTAAATAAGAAAATATTCGACGTTTTTCGTTTTGGATAGGGAGAGTGTATACTTGAGTTTATGATTTTTTTGTCTATTAAAATAATATTATAATTGAGACTCGATTTGTTTGTTTCATTTTCAAATTTAGTTTTCGTTTTTCTAATAATCAGACTTACCAATCAACTCGAAAAGTTTTTAAGACAAATCTCTATATATAATAAGACAGTAAAAATATTTGGTCTGTACATTTAGTAATTTTGACTGAAATGGATAGAGGGACACTTAAAAAGAATAATAGAAAGCAAAAATATATTTTTTAAATTTCTTGTCTGTCTGTCTGTCTGTCTGTCGATATGTATGTCCACATTTTTCTCTGAAAGTACTAAACCGATTTACTTAAAAGTTTCACCAATTGCTTTGTTTTAAACTTAACTACTAAAGTTTGATTCATCAAAATCGGTTCATTAAAAAAAAGTTATCGTCATTTGAATGAACTCAAGGCATTAGTTTGCCTGCGTATTGGTTATATGACTGTTGATAAAAATATCTATTTTTGAAGCACTATTGTACAATATTTTATACAATAAAGTAAACAAAATTGAACTGTTAGTGGAGATTACTTTCATAAATCATAACAGTTAAACTTAAATCGTAATTAATTCACCACAGAGATAAAGAACGATTTGTTCTTCAAAGAGATATCAAGCAAATACATATATTTTTTGGTTCGTTCGTTCGTTTGAAATACATCTATATAAAAATGCCTAAAAACATCCTTTATACGTGTACTCTGTAATAACTACATATTTACCAATTGTACATTTAGCTAATAATATGTGTAACTAATTTAAAAACTGTACAGGAGTTAATAAACAAACATTACAGTTATTTTACAAAGAATATTATAAATCCTTCCCCAAATCAATAATTTTACATTTAAGGCTGTTTCTGAAGCAGTACATTAAATTATTAAGTGACATCAGCACATTTAACAGTGCTTTAAAAAACATAACATAAAGAAGGTAATGTTACAAAAATATATACGTATATATTTTTATAATTAGCTTTATGTATACTTTATGAACATCAAATAGGAATTACTATAATGTAGTAAAAAAATCATATTAGAAGTCATCATAGTTGTCAATCAATTCTGCTTATTAAATCAATAATCATGTATTTTAAGCGGGCGAAGCCGTGGGCGGGTCGCTAGTACTAAATAAATTAACAAAATCTCTCAAAACCAAATTAAACATACAAAGAGTATGTAAGTATTATAACATCTCATTAAGTTACATTCAATCAAAGTTCACAAGGATGAGCCTTTAAGAGATATCCAGTAATGCGGCTATTATAAAATGTCTTATACAATAATGTAAGGATCTCAACAATCGGTGCAAAGAGGCATGCAAGCCAATTGGAGCAAAATACTAAGGAATTTCGAAAGCTTTTCAAATGAATTCCAACAATGAATATGTCGAGACAGTATTTAACCTCTTTTTTCCATTTCAAATGTAAAATGTAAAAGTTCATGTCAGTCTGTATCAAGAAAAGAATTCGGTTTAAATGGTCGCTTTTTGATATCCTTTAGCACTTTATTCGATGTTTCATAGTGAAGTGAAAAATTTAAGTTTCATAAGGAATGAGAAGATAAAGTCGTGCTTGTTAAAAATAATTTTAAAGCTTAAAAATTATTTATATCTCCTTTTTTATTGTCAATATATCAATATTTCTTTTTACTCGTGAAATTTACTTGGGGGTACAAACGTTGGTATGTGAACGCGACGGTTGTGAGTCGATTTCCGCTCAACAGAATCCCTCGATAATTCACGTCACGATAGTGCTTGTTAAGTAAAATAAAAATTTTACACCTTTCTCTACAATCAAAAATAGAGAATAAGAATAAAAGTTTTTTTCGCTTTACGCTCTATCCTGTATAAAGCAGGATAGGCAGAGAAAAAATATAATAATTTAATGAGGAACGCCGGTAAAGACACGATTAGCACACTTCCGTTCCCCCCTTTCCGTTGAATTTTGAATCATTGAATATTGAGTGCTAGAACTCAACGCCCACGCTTTGCCATTTTTCCAGAGAGAAACAAAGGAAATTCTTATAATAATTCAAATGGGATTCAAACCTACCACAGTCAGACGCTTAGCCGCTGCGGCACGATGACCCCCTTTTAATACTAGTCCAGCAAACTCAATTTTCCATGGTCAAATGGACACGAGTGCATTTCCGATAAGATTTCCTATATTTACCCCCAACAAGACGTTGGGAAGTAAACACGGATGTCCTGCGGCTATGGCACTTTGTCAAACACGAGTCGGTTTCAACTCGGCGTATAGTGCACCATAAATTGTATAACTCCTATAATGTATGTTTCATTCAAAAAATATTTAATTTTATTTGTTTATAGATAATAATAAATACTAAGATATATGTATTTTTGTGTATAGAATGAATTAAAATATATCAAATTGTATCAGAGTCGCAGCTCGCAAGCCTATAAATTGTAAAATCCAGTTTTTGACGTTTCTGGATGAATTTCAGGAAATCCTCTCTTAGTGTCCTCCTACATCATGGAATGTCTTGAAAATTATGTGGAAAATGGAACATGGAGTGCTATAACCTAACCTAAGTTTTATTTCTCTCTATTTCTCACCTTCTCGCGCACAATCAGGCTTATCAACGACAGCACCGATATAGCTAACGTAATCCCCAAATAATTGCTTACGGCGCGTCGTCACATTCTTAGAAGCTACCCGCGATAAGCCTAAGCAAATTGTGAAATTCACAACAAAATTCCACCCTATATTAGATTCGGATTCTTATACTGGCTGAGCGCTGTGTGAATACAAAAGGAGTCCACTCCAGAAACTGCTTGAGAATTTCTAGATGTCTATATGAAATATATAAATTGGGGCCCTCGAGTACAATGGAGTGCAACAAACTTGGTACAAAGTAGTTGTCCACGGTTGTCTATTGTTCGCGAGTTGCTTTGTAATTATGTATTGGCATATAATTTCGTTTATGCTCTAACGAATTTGTATCCGGAGTATTATTAATATAGTTATTTGTTAGTTTATTATTCAACATAGTGGTTATTAAGTTGTTTTGTTTCAGTGGTTACTATCGCAAATACCGGTGGAATTATTGTTGGTCTTCATTTGTTGCATTAAAAGGTAGAGACTATATCGTTTCTTATTGCATATTTTAAATAAGGTATGTTTTGAGGAGTTTTTACCTATGATTTTGTTATTTTGATGAAAACTACATTAAAAATATTTATAATATCATTACAATCTATTAAAAATTATACTTTGTTTTAGAAAAAAATGCTTTAGGCAGATGGAATTTTTTTTTAGCTTTAACCAAACGGAACCTGGGAACATCTTGTCAAGACACTTTGATCTAATTATGACACTTCCGCTCCTCATTTTCCGCCGAATTCTAAATTCGAAAAGAGGTATTTAGTATTGAGTGATGGTGTTGTTTTTAAGAATAAATAATATTTATCTATATTATGTGTTCATGACAAAGATTCTATTAAATGGACTTTGAACCTAGAATCTCTAGATCCTATAACTAAAATACAAATTAGACTTTCCCATTAAACTATCAGCTAAAATCCACTAAATATATTCAGACTGACCGATTAAATAAAGCGAGTAAACACTGAAAGCTATCGTATTCGTGATTAGAAAGGTAATTAATATTGTCCAGTGATTGACGCGCGCTTTGTTGACGCGTCGAATTCATCATGTATTGTCAATTATTTAAGGAAGAAGTACATAAATAAGCATATCATACTTTTCCTAATAAAAAGAATACGCTATATATATATATATATATATATATATATATATATATATATATATATATATATATATATATATGAATTTTAAAAGAATTTGCTTTAGTTCCCACTTTAGCTTTTTATGTAAAGTCAATGACTGGGACTGCTTGTTTTTGGAATTCATTAATTTATTCTTCAATGGTCTCTAGTTGTTTCTTAAAATTTGTTTTTCTTAGTAATTTCTATCACTTTCTATCACATCTCAGTTATACTACTTTCTTTATTATATTTTACAGGAAAAAATATACGTTTAAATAATTTATTTTTGATTCCAAGAAAATATACGACTATGTTTAACCAGATAGTCATTACTACTCACAAAACACTAAATTTTGGAGCATTTCATTCAAATAGGATCCTTGGAGTTCCAAAGGCTAATTTTCAAACAAATCGACGTTCGAAGGTAACCTCAGATTGTTTGCGTTACCCTCCCACTACTCTGCCAGTTTACCTTTATTCAAGCTCTAATAAACTGAATGGTCAGAATGATCACAATCTTTACCAATGAAGGGACCGTAACCTTAATTTTATGTAAGAGGCAAAATTATATGTTTGTGCAAAAGCGCGCGACTGTAAGTGCGACAAGATGTGGATTCGGTTCCTACTCGAGGGAATTAATTATTTAATATTTTAATTTTATCGCTTTAGTAAAGATACAATGCCTCCAGAATTGGTCGGAAAGTGTTTCTTACTTGTACATAAGTGTCTCAAAGGGAATGAAGTGTCTTAACATTAGATCCCAAGGTTCAGGGAATACAAACTCTACTTAATTCAACTCCTGCTACGTTCTAATTTTCATATATTTTCTATTTTCATATATTTTCATTATTTTTTATTTTTTAAAAAGTATTAAGATTTATATTCAAGAAATTAACCTTGAAAAGCTTCAATATTCTACAACATTTACAACACCATCCATAGATAAAAAGTACATTCTCAACAGAACTCCGAATTCTAACAACGCATCCACAAAAGATACTTATCTATAATCTCGGACAGCACAAAAGCCGCACAAAACTCAAAAGTATCTTCACAATTGAATATTTATAGCGTTTTCCAAATAAACCAAGGATCGATCTTAATACACTTGTTCAACTCAAACACATTTTGCATATCGTACCTTCTAGTTTTAATTAATTCAATAGTATTAGGGGCTTTCCGCCCGATAGCCCGCTGCTCGAGGATGGTAATGGACTGCCGAGGCCGGTGGAAGCTTTTGTTTCTAGATATATGTAGATAGTTACATACGTAGACTATGTGTTCATTTCGTTTACTGTTTTTTGGAATTAATCTTTTATTTAATATTTTATGTTTTTATAATATATACAGACCAATTTGGCGCAGGGGTACAAGTGTGAGACTATGAATGCGACAAAGTGTTCGATTTCTACTCAAGGAAATTAAAAATATTTAAAATTTAATCATTCACGCTGTATCCCGCACACGGGTAGGCAGAGGGAACCTAGTGTTAAGACACTCCCGTTCCCCACATTCTGCCGAATTCTGGAGGCATTGCGTGTTTAGTGGCAGAACTCAATGCCGCGCTTAACGTCGACACCAGAGCGAAGAAATGGAAATATAAATTTAAGTAAATATTTCATCTCCCCGAGTGGGGATCGAACCCACAACCAGTCGGTTTTACAGTCACACCTCGTGCCGCTGCGCCACGGCCGGCCTCAATATTTTATATGTTTATTTAATCGCCCTGGTAACGAGGCAAAGTGTGGCGTTAAGTTCCGTCACTTAACACACAAAGCCTCTAGAATTTAGCGGAAAATAGAGAATGAAAGTGCCTGAATAGCAACGCAGTGTCTTAACACTAGGTTCCCAAGTCTCTCTGCTTACCCTGTTATGTATCCCTCACATGTATGTGTTATAAATTAAAAATCCTATAATTTAAAATTTATGCCTGTGGTTTTATATTTTCGCATTTGTAAACAGATGTTCCTTTGTACAGGGTATATGCATAACGATTGTTGACACGGAAATTTAGAGACTCATATTGTCATGATAAAGTTAAATAACGTTTTTGAAACTAAGTTCTAATGCGACATAATTTTAAAATGTATTTTAGTTGCAAATGAGAATATATATATACATATATTTTATATTTTGTACGCGCAATGTCCAATTTAAATGTCGAGAAGAAAAAATGTGGATTTGTAAAAACTTTTCTTTATTCATTTATTTTAAGGATCCCTTACTTTAAAAGATAAAATCGGAACTTTTATAGGATCACTTTGTTGTCCGTCTGTTACGACCATTTATTTAGAGAGTCTTGTCTTTGGTCACTAGGAGCACAGAAAAAATTACGCTTTTAAGTCAACGCAATTGAAAGATACGACCATTTATACATCATTTATAGGGTACTTCCCCTGAACCTATAGTTTTGGAATTTGGTATTTTCATAATAATGCCCACTATTTGTGAAAACTTGACACGTTACAAATAACCTTAAAATAGGATTTGATATCTAGAGGTAAATATAGATTGAAAAAGATTTATTTTTTCTTAATTTATGAATAATTTTACATTCAAACAAGTCAAAATAATATTGAATTGAATAAAACAGTTGCTTTTTGCGCGATTGCTCCGAATATATGCAATCGTCCATGCACAATTACTGAGCGTCAGTTTGCGGTTGAAGGTATTTTATGAAATATTATTAATATTATTATACAAGAATACAGATTTTAAAATAACTGCCACCTTCAGCTTCTTTACTTCAAAAGTAATGTTTTTATGTTCAGAAAAATAAATAGTAGATTTTATGGCTAGTATCTACTTAGGGCTTACATTTCATAACTCAACGTCACTTTTTATACTTTTCAATTGAGTTCCGCAACTCAACGTTGCGATTTATCTTATTATTAAGGCGAGAAAATGAAATTAATTAGTATAATTATAGTATTCCCCGGAGTGGAAAAATAACCTGCGATTATCGCGGTTTGCCGACAGAAGATGTTCTGCTACGACATGAGAATACGAGATAACGTTTTACCCATAGACGCAAAATAAGAATATTTTCGACAATGACAATACGATGGGAAAGCTTAAAATGATCTCTTTGACTAAATAAATTCTATTCAATCCTGACAAATTTGGAAATTTAAAGTGAAAATTTCAGAATAGAGTGGAACGTATATTTGATATTCTTACACAAAAAAATACAAGACTTATATATTCGCGCTGACACTAAGGTTCTTCAACTACCATTTCAAACTTTATAGACACTCGTCTAAAACTTTATGTTGTACTAAAAACATTTTTATTTTTCTTTACTTTATAAAATATACGAGCATATATGTAAGTCTCATCACAATACAAGGCTATGGATATTTTTTCTATAGTAAATGTATAAGAATTAAAACATAGCGGAATTCGAACCTGCGCCTCTTTTAAATTCCGCTACGTCCAATTTTTTACATGTAAAGGTTAATATTTTTATCTCCTAAATGTGGACTAATACTTTAAAAAATGTTTATTAAAAGAGACCCGTCTTCATAAGTCACAAGCGTGGACTGTAAGCGTGACAGGTTGTGGGTTCTATTCCCACTTCAGGAAATGAAATGTTTAATATTTTCGTTTATTCGCCCTGGTAAACTTCGCCGTTGAGTTCCGCTACTCAATACGCAATGCCTGGAGAGGTATCTTAATAGAGACAGGGTGCCTTAGCACTAGTT
The DNA here is from genome assembly GCA_018249695.1 of Heliconius erato demophoon. Classification (NCBI taxonomy): domain Eukaryota; kingdom Metazoa; phylum Arthropoda; class Insecta; order Lepidoptera; family Nymphalidae; genus Heliconius; species Heliconius erato. The sequence goes on from DWQW01003050.1 coordinate 12,968, forward strand.
TCCGAAGTACCCTGAGATGTGCGGGATAGAGGATCAAGCTCAAAAAAAGTGACTACAAAATATATTAATTTTCCGGAGATCCAACTCGAAAAAAGTATATGTTGTTCAATTCAAATTGGCATTTTTAAATGCGTAAAATCTTTTAAATGGAATGTCCGATTTTAATAATTCGAAGAGCTGCAGGTATTGAAACATCCAAATAAATTATTGTTTATTATTGTTTATTTGGATAAGGATTAAGGTAAAGATATAGATAACGTGGTCTGATTATCTCGAGTATGATCTCCAGAAATTAATATATTATAATATATATTATAAATAGATATAATACAGAAGTATAGAAAATGAAAATGAATAACGACCCAATGTTTGATATTTATTTAGCTGTACCTATCTGTGGTTTGTGAGATGCCTACAGAAAAAAACAAAACAATCTCATAACATTATTAGCTTTCAAAAAAAAAATAACTAAAAAAAAAAAGAAAATTCTAAAGCTCGAACAAAACTCTAAAACAGATAACTTATTCCAACAGTACGCTATTCGAGCGAGTTTCGAGTTTCATCAGATTTTGTTTGAAGTTGCAGGTAATTTTCACTTTCGCCGCAATTCATGATGTTACCACTTAGTAAGCAATTGCGCTTCTTTCAAAATAACTTTACGTTCTGCATATTAAGCGTGAAAGTTTCGATCGAGGATCATTTGTGTATTTTATATGGAAACGAGCTAATATATTAGGCCTCCTATTGTCCATAGTAGTGAGTAGAAATATTATTAATATTAGTATAGAAATAAACCTACCTTGGTTTACTTCTATACTAATATTATAAAGTTTTAGAGTCAAAGTCAACTAATTTTATTCAAAATAAGAAGTTACATGCTTAATTTTTTGAACATCAAATAATTTACCACCAGTTCACTAAAGTTAATGCCACCTAAATTCTGCGGGATTTTTTATTAAATCAATTATATAAAAACACATTTAAACATTTCTGACAATGATACTTTGAAATAGACTGGAGCGAGCGTTTCATTCCCAAGGCGTATTATAATTTATATAATCATTATTTTGGTAATAACTTTTAACACACAAACGTCTCATCACATCTCTTTTAAATAGTGATATAGAACATTAGTAAGCGTAATAGTAAGCGTTAATAAGTAAAAGCGTACACATTGCCCCATAAAAGCATTAAGGACTCTATGTAATCGGGTTACAGATGCAATAAGTTAACTCCTATTTGTAACATTAATATTATGTACATCACCAATTTTGGTAAAAAAATCATTAATATTTTTCTTAATATACATAAGTTCTTGACCATTAGAATGAAGTCAAAATATCAAATAATTCAAATTAGAAAATCAGTTTCACAACAGAAGAGCTAATAACATTGTATTGTAGATCCCCAATCTTTCTCCGTTATTATAAGAAATAATAAAAATGAGTAGAAAAAATGAAAATTTCAACCAACAAAAGTTTTATTAAAACAAAATTGTAAGCGGAATTTGTAAAAAAGGAAAAGATAATATGAAATGTTTCATACATTTATTATATTTTTAATTATTGGACTTCAATGAAATTAAACAGCTAATTATAATTATTCTTTGTGACTTAATTACAAAGTCACGGCATGCAGTATTACTTGATATAATTTAAGTATAGATTAAAAATTAAAAAAAAAATATTCACTCGATGGCTATACGTTCGTTTTCTCTTCGATATTGTTAAGCTTTTAGTCTAATTTATCGCAATACACATGAGATATTAAGTTTCTCCATCTACTAGATGTCTCTGTCAATAATCAAAAAGCTAAATTTACAAAATGTATTTATTTTATTTACATTTTTTTTAAATTGTTATTTAGGAAACACACTTAGGAAAAAAAACTTTTTTTAAAATTTGATCGTAGCAGGACTTGGAAACCGTCCAAACGTCCTGACCGCTAAGTCATACGTTCGGAACGTATGGTTTCTTCAAATTTTTATACGTTTTCTAAAAAAATATTTTACAGAATGTAATTTAATTATTATATTTAAATATTCATTACAGTAAGCCCTGTTGGCATAAACGTAAGCGTGACAGGTTATGAGCTCGATTTCCACTCGAGGAAATGAGATTACCTTGATCAGGTAACAAGGTAAAGCGCACCGTTGAGTCTATCACACGCAATGCCTCCAAAATTAGGCGGAAAGTGGGGAACGGAAATGTCTTAATACTAGGTTCCCAGATTCCCTCTTTGCCTATCCTGCTATGTGCTATATAATGCATAAAGCTATACATTTAATTGTAGTATTTTAAATATAAACAAATTAAAGGCGATATTTCTAGATATAAACTATTAAATCAATATACTATAGCAAAATGTAACAGTAATCATTTATATTGAAGTTATATTACAAACATCGTACCAGTGGCGGCGCTGGGGCACAAAGTGTGACTGTAAAATTTACTGGTTGTGGGTTCAATCCCCACTCAACGAATTGAAATATTGATTTACATTTATATTTCATTTTTTCGCTCTGGTGTCAAGGCTAAGCACGGCGTTAAGTTCTGTCACTCAGCACGCAATGCGTCCGGAATTCGGCAGAAAGTGGGGACCGGAGTGTCTTAACACTAGGTTCCCTCTGTGTTGATAGCGCATTGTGTGAAGCTGATTTAATTTGATTTTAATTTATCTAACAAACAGACTAAATGTAATCACGATTTTCCTTTTATCATTAATCATTATCACAACACCAGCAAGACTTGGATCTGTCAGTTTATTGTCGATTTATGTCAAAGATATCGGAGTGTTGCAGTAAAAGCCTTCCAATGTCCAACTGCTAAGTTGTCCAGAACTAGCCGTCTGCAGGTAAACTTTGTACTCAGATTTTCTAGGTACCGACTAACTTGAATAAATGGCTTGAAATGGATTTGAGAACAGTGACGGAAGTATTTTCCCCGGATTAACTTGGCCAATTAAGAATTTCTATTTGTTTTTAGAGGGTAGTTTGTTCGTATGAGTGAGCTTGAAGTTTTCTTAAGATTGTTTTTGAAGGGAGGAACTTAAAATAGATGATCTATTCGTTAGTTATAAAACTTTTATTTATTTTCATATTGGTATCGTAGCGTTGTGTGATTTTAAATGTGTGTGCTTACAACAACGTGTTATGTAGGTTGATGCCCAATCGGGGAATTCAATTGTTCTTTTCCTCTTTACACAAATTGCAGCGTTGAGTTCTGCCACAAAACATACAGTATCTTAAAAAGCAGAGAACGTTATATCGTCGTCGTTCTTATATATTTCTTATGTTTTATATATTTCAAAATATATGAAATAATCTGAACAACAGTTCAAATTTCGAAAAAATCTTAAAAAACTCAACTAAAAGAGTTTTTATAGATTTTTTTTCATAGTATTTTTTATAATACATGTATTATAGCGTTGTTGTTCCTATACTATATATTTTTGCTTATACATATAAGTTATAATATTTTAAATTTTAATTTCAGTTATTCAGCTTCACGCTGTATCCCGCACACAGCAGGGTAGGCAGAGGGAACCTAGTGATAAGACACTCCGTTACCCACTTTCTGCCGAGTTCTGGAGGCATTGCGTGTTGAGTAGCGGAACTCAACGCCGCGCTCTGCCTCGACACTAAAGACCCTGCGCCAAGACTCATATATTTTTTTATTTTTTTTATTATAACAACTAATATTAAAAAATACGTAAGCTATAATACAATAAAAATGTAATATTAGAAAGAAACCTTATTTTTCATTGGGACCTTGGTATCACCTCTACAATTTATTATTACTCTAAATTAAAAATATATATTTTTTTATAAAAATAAAACCGACTTCAAACAGTAAACTTTGAAATTTTTTTAAAGAAAAACAAAAGGTAAACAAATGTACGGGTCACCTGATGGTAAGTGATAACTGCCGCCCACGACTCCGTGTAACCCCAGAGGAGCTACAGGTGCGTTGCCGGTCTTCAAGGAGGAGTAGAGTTGCCATATTATCGATAGTTCCGCCATCGATAGTTTTAATCTAAAAAAGCCTAGGCGATCGATACAACAATCAATAGTATTGATCTTATCGATACACGGTCAAACAGTTCCCCAGAACATTCCTTATGATAATTGAGGTAGTGAACGCACAGCCAGGAGACGTCCCTACGTATCAAGCCTTTCACGGATAATGGGTCCCCAACGATTCGTGCGGCACTACGTTATCAAATCGGTCAAGCTAATACTGGGGTGCACCAGCCCAGAGATGAGAATAGCACTCCATATGAGACCTGTATCTGACCCTTATACAAGACCAATCAGTATTTTTGCGTGAATTTATTTAATTTATGTGATTTTATCTTGAACAGAACTGAAATAAATTAAAATGAAAGGACCAGCTTTCAAATAAAAACAGAATGATCCAAATCGATTCACACATTCCAAAATTCTAAGATAACAAACACAAAAAAATACAGCCAAATTGATAATCTCCCCATTTCACAGAAGTCGTTTAAACATAATATAATATTATCTAAAGCAAATCATATCTACAATATTACTATAACACTTCATTTGTGAACTGACTAGAACATATAGCCCGATAAACTTCCATTCACAGTAAAATGTCGTCGTCCGGCGTCCCGACCAGGGTATCCTTTACGCGATTTATAAGGGAAATTTTTATACGAGAATGTGCATAAAACTGTTCTGTATCGGCTATCGGTACAGGAAATTTATCGTTTCCTTTGTCTCACAGTGGATCGTTCTACGAATTCGAACTAACTGTCCTATAGTGAGTTCGGAATAGAAGCTTTTGAGTGCACAGTGTCCGTTTTATTTATATTTGTATTGGCGTTTGTTAAAAAGAATAAACTATGTTGGCGTGTTTCTCCAAAAGACAAAGGTTCGACTCCTATAATATATTGTTTTTTTTTTAACTTTATACTGCATCATACACATAGCAGGGTAGGCAGAGGGAACCTTTGCACCCAGTATAAGGACACTCTGTTCCTATTAAGACAATTCTTTTCTCCGTTTTCTGCCCAATTCTCGAGTTATTTCGTATTGAGTGGCGGAGCTGAACGCCGCACTTTACTTCGTTACCAGAGCGAAAAAATGAATATTATATATTTCTTTCCCTCGAATGGGAAGGGAATGTTTGTGGCCCTGCGCCACGAACATACCCAGTTTTCTATGTCTAGAATTTTTGAATGTCCGTTTCTATCAGTCCCTTAGTAATGGAAGCACTATATTTTTTTCGAACGTGAGGCTAATGCTGTTAGGCCTATTGGCTTTTAAAGCGATAGCAGATGGGAAGAGAAGAAGATATATTCCTGAAAATTTTACGCAAGGTTTACCACATTAAATAATAATAATTAACTAATACAACCAGTGCTACAAAATGATAGATTTGTCGCAATATTTCAAACATACAAGAAGCAACGAAATGTATATAGAGTAATCAATTAAAAGGTAATCTCCGTAGTGCTAGCAAATTATAGGAAAACGTAAAAAGAAAATAAAAATGTAACTACAAAATCTTATAATAAAATTGTAACTAATCGTTGCCTGTACATGGAAGGCATATGAGAAAAGGAGCATTTATCAATGTAATAGAAGCCGAAAAGATTATTTTTAATTTTTTTATCTGTTTGTCTGTGCGTTTGTTTACGCTAATTGATTTCAGCGCCGATTTCACTGTATTTCGGCAAACTCCCCTTAACGTTAAATTTATATCAATATAAACTATTTAGTTCGACAAAATTTCAACATTTTTTTAACAAACTAGCGAAGCTTTATTTTTGATATATAGATATTACCTATAAACTAATAATATTATTAGAACACAAAAGTAATTCAGATTAGCAAATAAATAATTGCACAATTCTAGCGGGCGAAGCCGCGAGCGGTTCACTAGTAATTAATAAACGAGATAATGCCGGTAACTCGATATCTAAACCCAATGAATTCATTCAAAGTGGTTTTAACATACAGATTAAATCATTTAACAATTTGAATCCTGGTTAAATTATAAATTTTGCATATTTCGAATTTACCATACGAGTACATATTATACGGATAAAATATTTGTGATATAACCAGATTCTTGCATCAATATTATACATAATAAAATGCAGTTATTTCATCGGAATTTAGTATTAGCTGCATAAATCATATGGCTGTGGCGCTTTAGAGGCATATGAAGGGATGAATGGTATGTATGTATGTATGTATTGTGTATATCTGTACATTTTATTTTTTTATTCTCTTTAGCTTCACTCTGAATCACGCATGATACTGAGTGTAGACAAAGGGAATCTATTGTCAACACACTCCGTTTCCCCTCTCTGCTCAATTTTCAATGCGTCGCGTTTTGAGAGGCGGAACTCAACATTGCATTCCTCTGATTAGGAATCGAAGAAATAACCATCCTGTTACAGTCATACGCTGTGGCGCTGCGTCACGATAATCTCTTCTACAATATTTTTTTATATATTTATTTTAATACGTTACATGGCCATCGTAGCGCATTGGAACCGTTTTACTGCAAACTTGGCTACCTCTAAATGTGGGATCGATTTCTACTCAGGGGCAATGTTATACATTAATGTCATTTTCGCTACTCTTGTATAAAGGCACGGCGTTAAATTCCGCTACTCAATACATAATACTGAAATACTGGTTTATTTTTGCCTCCTAAGTATGTAGTTAAGTAAGTTGCAATTATTTCTGCCACTTTCTTTATACATATATACAAAACCACATTTTACTGTTATTGTTTATTGTTTCCTTATATAAAATACCATACAAAAGTAATTAAAAGTTATAATATATAATTAATTTCTACAAAAAGAACAGCCCTCGTCATATATAAAATTAAATTGAAAATTATTTCCATTAATTAACATCATTCCAACAGATCGAAAATTGAAACGTCAAGTACAAGGTTTCATCTCGATTTACAATTACTCAGAAAATTTAAAAGTAGGCCCCTTTTTATCCCCGTTCCTTTGAGAACTCAGTTTCAAATATTATTTAACGAAATATTTTCACGCAACGCTGAGTTTTTTTTTGTTCATATAAAAATATTTAAAAATAATTAAAAATCTTCGAAAACCTTTCGTATTTTAAAGGATCTGGATTTGAGACCTTATCGTTCTAGATAACAGAATTTAACTCTGTATTTACTTAGCCAGACCTACCTTATAAATATAAAAAGCCACTCTTTCATAGCGATCATGTCCACTCAACATTTCCATGTTGGATGCGGGTGAAGAGTGTAGAACGGAGAGTCTTAACACTAAGTTATTTCTGCCTATACCGTTATATTTGAATTAATTAAAATATGAAGTTAAAAAAATAACACGAACTGGCACTGGCAAAGTTATGAGAGAACTGTTAAGAAACTGCCCTTTTTATTAAAATAATATGTATATAAATATAAAAAAATATAAACATTTTACATAAAACGAAATTATAGCTAGCAAACTCTTTAATTTAAAATATTTTCACTCATTACCCACTTTCCATGTATTCCCTCTATACATATTACACATATAAGTAGGTCAAATTATAATGCAAATAAAACCACAAACTACAAAATATAAAACAAACAGCCCCAGTTTAAATTACAAAGTTTCGTCAAAACTTGTTTATTGTGCGCACGGTGTGACTTTACTACAATTTTATTATATGAAACGCTACGGTTTTCTGAGAGCAAAAACAACTAAGCTGTTACAAACTATATAACGTACATATAATGTATATATGTACTTTGGCCATATTTAACTTAAAATAATTACCTAAAAAAATTTAAACAACCTTATATAATATCCTTAAAAGTTATTTTTCTGCTGTCTTTTGACCAAGGAGTGGTCTCAGAGGCAAAGGGTCAAAAGACAAAAGTCATCAGGTTTTTAGTATGAAAATATTGTTTTATCATTTTAACTAACAGCGTGTGCTAATTTTCGAATAATTTTAACGAGAAATAGTAAGTCAATGGTGTTGGGTATATTTTAAATAGACTTTTATTATTAATTGATAGACAATTCCCGCATCATGTCATCATCAATCATCAATCATCGCAATTATGTATACTACAGACTCTCACACTCTTTTGCTTTGAATTTTGCTTTAAAGTTTACTTTATAAGTTAAAGCATATTACAGCTCCACGCTTTTTCCTGCACAACTGATGGAGAGACAGAATCTAGAATCTATTTGCATGTTGTGTGGAAGAACACAACGTCTACCAGAGCGAAAATTGGTAATAAATTACTTAGAAATGAGAAGTGGTAAACTATAACCATTCCCCTGAATGGGAATTGAACCGACAACCGTGGTGTTTGCCAGACGAATTCCTACAGTGTACAAAATATTATAGTAAAAATCTGTCCGTGTGCCATAAATAAACTTATAGAGAAGATTAGTGATAAAACCTAATACCATTTACTTAACAGTCCCCGATAAACATGAATATAGTACAAAAATAAGTATAAGTATTCTCCTAAATTGAATTTGAACCACAAATTTTGATTTGCACACGATTGGATATACCATTATGTGGTCAAACGATATATAACGATGTGGCATAACGGGGTGAAAGCCATATAAAAAAGAAAAACGGTCAATTAATTAAAATTTACTTTTAAGCTAGCTTACTATTTTAAAATTATTAGATATTTTCTTTTCTGTACATCTTTATACAAAATTTATCAATATAAAATAATAGTCAGTCAGGTCTCTACTCCAAAATTTACTATATGTATTGTTCATTGTTTACTTCGATAAAATAAACTGAAATGGTATAGCAACATTCTAAAATGGGTCAAGTATATTAAGGTGGTCCAATAAATGAAGTTAGCTTGACTTGGAGGAGAAGAGGATTTCGCTAGCGCAAATTTGGTTAGAATAGGTGAAATTGAATCGAAACAGCGCCTTGTTTAAAAAATCTATATATATTATTTATCTTTGGAGTAGGCAGAGAGTTCCACTTCTTTTCCGTTTTGGAGCAGCGCTTATTATCATAAGTACGAAGCAAATGAATGTAGATAGTGCCCAAAATCATTGTGTGTATAGATAGATACTTGTAACTGTGTTTTTATAGCAGTTTCTTTTTTTTTGCTTTCAGCATCACGCTGTATCCCGCACACAGCAGGGCAGGCATAGGGAATTAAGTGTTAAGACACTTAGTCCCCCATTTTTCGCCGAATTGTAGAAGCATTGCGTGTTGAGTGGTAATACAACGTCGTCGTTATAGAAGCTTATACTTTATATTATTTGTTTCTATGCTTCACGCTATATCTCGCGTTGTATAGTAGAGATGGATGCGGAAAGCCGTAATGCTGCCGGTAACAAGGCTAATGGTATCTTAGTTACATTGATGAGGTCCCAGCTGCGACGAAACGTCAGCACAGCTGCTCGTTCAGGCGGAGTCAGCTTAGCTGATCCAATCTACAATTATGAGATACACAGAATGGCAGGTACTAGCGAGAATGTCACGGTGAGAAGGAAGAAGAACGTGCTCACCTGGTTTGGACATATGAAACGAATGAGTGATGAAAGAATGCCATCAATAAGAATAGAAAAGTGATCAGTAAGAAAGGTAGGGGGAGACCTCGGTTGATCTTTGAAAACACAGTATCAAAGATACTGGAGGAAGTTCATGTAAAAAACATGAGAACGTGTATGGAGAGGACATGTACGGAGGGCATGTATGGAGAGGTTGATAACGCTGTACGAGGCGAAAGACGTATACAGAAACCGTAGAATTTGACACTCCGTTCTCCCTGAATGAGTATTCAGATATCCCTAGCGGGGTCGCTAGGGATACAGCGTAAACCTAGATTAGATTGTCTGTAATTCATTGTGGTTGTGTTTGATTGATAGTCTAATGATATTTTGAGTTAGCTAAAAAATATATGATATATATTAAAGGTCTTGTTTGTTAATAAAAATACTAACATTTTATTTAAAAACATAAAATTTTCATAACAATAGCATGATAACAAGTGTATAATCGATAATCTATATCAAATCATTTGAATAATTTCGTTATAGTGCATATTGAACTATTAAATTTGATAAAATAATTTATAACGCCCTCACAGCGTAGTTAAAAACTATCAAAATTATTGTGAAAGCGGCAGCTAGATTACTCTCTTGCGAAAAATGGTTCTTTTTAAAACTTCGCCCACTATAGTGATTTTTTAGGATAGACTAGCGGCCCGCCCACGGCTTCGCCCGCTTACAACAACTATAATGACTTCTAATATAATTTTATGAGACAACCATAAAAGATAGACATATGCTGTCTTGGGATATTTTTTTAATAATTTTATGTAGAATATTTCCGTCATACATGGTTTCGCCGTAGCTTTAACCATTAAGGCTGCACACGCGACGGAAGCTTAAAAAATCAAGTAACTTCTCCCGTTTTCCCAACATTTCCTTTCACTGCTCTACTCCTACTGATTGAAGCGTGATGAAAAGACCTACTATGACCTTTTTAGGAGTATGAAGAATAACTGTACCAAGTTTCGTTAAAATCTGTCAAGTAGTTTTTGTTTCTATAAAGAATATACAGACAGACAGACAGACAGACAGACAAAAATTTTACTGATTGCATTTTTGGCGTCAGTATCGATCACTAATCACCCCCTGATAGTTATTTTGAAAATATATTTCATGTACAGAATTGACCTCTCTACAGATTTATTATAAGTATAGATAGATAGGACAGGCTACTATAATAATAATAGTAATAATAATAAACCCGCAAGCTTGTGGGGAGCGAGCTGTTGGGAAGTGGCGACCCCACAGACCTGAGTCCTCTGGAGAGGAATTGTACTGTAACCGCCGCCTCTGGTTTACCTTAATTGGTCGGCAGAGTGGATCGCAAGAGCATTTAGCTCTTGCGATCCCCTCGAAAGGGTGGAAGTACTCTTAACTTAACTTAACTTAGCTTTACGATTTATCCCTTGCGGGGTAGTCAGAGAGAATGGAGCGCCAAACGCTACGGTCTCTACATATCTCTTTCGCCTCGTCCACTGTCATCAACCTCTTCATACATGCCCTTCGGGGGGTCCTCATGCTTTTTACGTGACCTTCCTCCAGTATCTTTGATACTGTGTTTTCGA
>DWQW01003051.1:0-24095 GCA_018249695.1 Heliconius erato demophoon
CGGCCATATTTTAAATTACGCAAGCGAGTTATGTTTTGATGACCCGCACTCGTAAATTTGCGGTTGGTAGTTGGAGTTTTTCTTTTTCGGCGGTTGGTACCACCGTTTGGTTGGGTTGTTGACGTCTCTTAGTTCTATTATGTCTATGGGTAGATTGGTATTTAGAGACTTTTTTAATTTGGACCTTTTTGCCGTATTATTTATTGTTTTTTCAGTATCCGTATATATTATGTCAATCCGTTTTCCGTTTCCCGCTATGTCTGTAAAACCGATATTTTGTTTGAACCGGTAATATTTTGGCGAACCGCTTCGTTTAGCTAAATTGCTTTAAACATAAAAAAAATACCCAAATGAAGATTGTACCCCTGACCATTACAGTACAACTGCAGTACAATAACGTAAATTATGACCATTTAGTATGATTTTCATATATTCTCTGTGTTCACGAAAACTTTACAATAAATAACATTCAAATGAAGAAATACTTACACAACAATTCACAAACAAAAACAAACGCAACCATTTTCTATCACGTACCTATCTAATATTTTTTACCATCTATTCTAAATAGCGGTATATACTTTTTGGTGATAATTCCTTATTAAATCCAATTTAATTCCTTCCTGGTTTCGCTAGAACGCGTCGCGGCTAGAAAGTCTAGGCAATAACGCTTTTTACTCCACTTTTTACTATCGCCACTGTCTTTTTGTATCGAGTGCTTTAACACTTGTCGCGTGGCGGCTTATTATAGCGGAAATTGTTCGGGATGGCACGTTTAATGGACGTTATAGATATTTTCTATGAAAAATAATTTCTAGTGATGATCAAAGTAACAATTTATTATCAATAAATATATGTACCAATAATACAATAAAAACACCGTGAAGCTGATTTATTTTTAAACAATCGTATTGATTAAAAATAAGTCAGCTTCACGCTGTTTCCCGCACACAGCAGGGTAGGCAGAGGGAACCTTGTGTTAAGACACTCTGTTCCCCACTTACCGCACCACATATTGCTTAATTTACAAAAAAATTAAATAACTTAGCAAAACAATCTATATTTTAATTGCATGATGGTTATATTAGTGCCACAGTATTGATTCCAAATAATGTATTATTTAAAAAAACACTTTCAACTACATTAACAACATAATTTGAAAAAATATATTTAACACACATAATACACATTATAATACAAATATTTCAACTAGATTTTACTAAAACTAAAAATTTCAGGTTAAAACGTGTCTGGCGCTCGTGGGACTGGCTACTGCCCAGTGCACAACGCCGTGAATGTACAAGTAAGGCAGGGTTCACGCTATATGTTGGGCACAGTTCGTTCTCGGTCCGATCTCATACTCTTGTATGAGAAACATTTTTAATTAAATGATTGAACCAGAACTCAACCGAAAGATAATATGAATGTTCTTCTTGTTTCTCATATAATAATATTTTTAACGTTAAATAAGTATATCTTTAGACTGAAGTCGGACCGAAAACGAACCGTGACCGGCACTATAGTGTGAATCCTCCTTAACTTTTAGCGTTCCGCATCACCACTGTGTAATGACGATCTGATTTGTTACTCACCGTTAGTACTGCACTTTGGTGTTTGTCTATATGCAAACATATAAATATATATTAAGAATAATTTAAATAATTCCCAACAAATATATACTAGTATATATTTGTTGGGAATCATTTGAATGTAGATACATTTATTTTCATGTTTTGGTTCAAAGAAGTAGGCTTTTAAAATCATACATTTTTAATCATCTTCACATAGTGAGGTTTAGATCTTTCTTAGATTTTAGAAATTTAGTAAAAAGCACTAATTACTGACAGATAAACTTTTTATTTAATTTTATTTGACATATTATTAGTAATATTATATATGTATGTATGTATTTGTAATTCTATTTATAACCTAAATAAAGTATGGAATTTAGAAAAGCTGATCTACTGTAACGAGGTTTGTAATTGAACGTATCAGTTGTGGATTTATATACACGCATAGACAATGTGTGGCTAGCCAAAAATAAGTTTAATACTTTATTAAGAAAACGTTTAAAAGTTTTAATGTAGTGTGATTTGAACCCGCGTCTCTTTGGACGGTTGCCAATATATTATAATTATTTTTAACATTATTAAGAAAAATAATAAGTATTTTTCTTTCCTAAGTGTGGACACTTTAAAAAATGTCAAAATTAAGTTTAAATTTTTGCTTAACATAAAAAAAAAACTAACATTTTTCGTGGTTTCCAAAACATAAATACATAAAATAAATCAATATACTCCGTACAAAATTAATCAATACTATAGTACCAAAAACTGATTAATATTCAGGACTTTCTTTGCACGCCACGATCACGCCCAATTTAAAACTTAATGATATAATTGGAATTAAATTATTAATAATTTAACTTTTGTGTTATAATGGTTGACGTTTAATTGTTCTGACAAGCTCGCCTGAGGTGGACGAGGTGTCACGTTTTCAATTATCTTTATCGCAAAGAATATAAAAATGATTTCGTATACAAGAATAATCTTACGAGGATAAGATTTAAAATTAACCTTTTGTTATACTTTTTTGAGGTTCACGCTGTATCTCGTATGCAGCTGGATCCTATTGTTGAGACACTCTGTCCCCCGCTCACCGCTCAATATTCGAGTGATTGCGTGTTAAATGGCGAAAATCAATGCCGCCTTTTGTCTTGTTGAGAATGAAATCAATTTTTTCCCTCAAATGGAAATTGAACACAAAACTGTCGTTTCCAATTAAACAGTGTAAAGCAGCGTCACGGCGGTATCATTATACATTAGATTTAAAGAACGGCTGAATTATAATATTAAATTAAATAACATTATTTAAAATGCATGTTAAGTAGCGGTTTACTTATATTTTTATAGTTCACTTGACTATCCTACATACATATAGTTATAAATATCTTATGTATACATAAAAGAAACATCATTTTATCACAATTAACAAGTAAATAGAGCAAGTAGATGCATGAAAATATAATATAAAGGCAATTAAACTTGTATTACGAGGCAGCTATTGTTGTTCGTATGAATAAACTAATTTAGACACGCCCGTCTGTTGAGCTACTGAACTGATTTATATTTTTTATCTGTATTTTTAAATTGTCTATGGTATAATTGTAAAGAGGTTTCTTATAATTAAAATTAGTGTCTAGACGAAAAGTATAATGAAAAACAAACATGTTACATTACAATAAAATTGTGTATAAATATAATATTTTCGCTGTAAATAATTTTAATTTTATAATATATTATATATTTCATTTACCATTTACTTTTAATTTTTTTTTTAAATGGCTGAATAAAAATGTGTCTTATCACATTGTCTTTGAAAATTATTTGAATGAAATATATTATCTGTGTCGAAATAAACGCCTAAATTCGTTAAAGTTATGTAATTGACATGTATAAAAGAATATACTATCTTCTTTTATAATAGTCATTCTAGTTTTATAAAACATCGTGTCCAGAGTTCCAGACGCCAGGTAATTCTTATTAGAAATGAAGTTTTCCTCTTAGAGGAAAAAACGCGTTGAAATCGTTTATATAAGAAAAATCATTTCAAAAGAGAGGTGTGCGTATTATTGTTTATTAAAATGAAGTTTTTATTTTATTTAATTATATGTTATAATCTATCTCTATCAACAAATAAATATCATTTCGAAAAACAATTGTAGCTAACAGTTTATTTAAAAAAGTTATCGTGTTACAAGATTGTAAATTTTTATACATATATTATGTTTTATACATATAATATATATATGTATATGTTGTTAATTTTACTTAAATTAAGTTACATATAAAGAATAAAAAGTGTTGATTTATGCATTTTTATGTTAAAGCTGTTTACGTAGGTACGTGATTATTGTGGGTTTGACTTCCTATAAAATAAAATTAAAAATATGTTTATATGTTGTATCTAAGTTTTAATATGTTTTGTCTAAGTTTCGTAATATAAAAGTTATCACGAAGGTAGCTTACGTGTTAAAATGGAAAACATCGCATCCCTATCCTAAAAGAGATTGGTTTTTAATTATTAATTATAATCATCTACAATCTAATCATATACATCTAATCTACATGTATATATGTAATAAACCTGTAACTCATCTTTGTCTGTGATCATGATCATGGAAGATATATGACAATATATATTTGTTGGGGCATTTGTTAATGTAATAGAAGCCAAAACAATGATTTTGAATTGATTGAATTGATGAATGGTTTGAATTGATGAATTTAGAACACTAAAGCTCAGATGAGAAAATAAATAATTGTGTAGTACGTGCAGGCAGAATTGCGAACGGATCGCTAATTAATAAAGTAAATTTATTATTTAAAAACGTTAAAATTCATCTTAAACCATCAAACATCAAATAATATTTTTAATCACGAACCGTTTTAAGTACAATAAGACCAAATTCCATACAGCCTAATGAACAAATTTAAAAATCATAAAAACCTTTTTTTCAGTGACCAACATATTACAATATAATATAATATACAATTTACGTTAGAGGCCATTATAGTCGCCACTGGCAACGCATTTAGTCATCGTTCCGAGTAAAAAAGTAAAAATAGCTGACCAGACTCTCATCTCGCTTTCAAGGCCAAGATCTGACTTTAGAATGAAACGGATATACAAATCAACTAAAGAAAGAAAAGGACACAAAACACAGTGTCTTCGTCCTTTGAAAAGGGAAAGTGGTACTCTAAGTATAGGTAAGAGTGAGATGAAAAAATGTCCAAAGGGTTGAGAGATAGATGTATTAATTTGTATGGGTGTGAATGAGATAGAAGAAACCGGTTAATTTTGAAGGGCCCAGTGCAGTGCGCCCGCGTTATTTATGATTATGTATTGATTTCAACTGAGTTATGATCGGGATAACAAAGAAAAAAATGTTATCCTGCCTAATAAGGTTCAGGTTACGACGTAGTATCGAAATCTGCTTAAATGGCTTCCTCCTAATAGATAGGTTACAGGATAAAAATCGATACACGCAAATTGGTACGGCCAATCGATGGTTATTTTTGCAGTCAATTTTTTTCGATAAAAATTGAAATGTATTGGAAATTGTATTTATGTATTTTCGATAGCGCATCAATGCGTTACAATATTAATAATATAGTGAATATAAAATTCTAGGTAAATTCAAATTATAAAAGTCTATCCTGGTAAAAAGCTCGAAGCTATGTGTATGTTTTAAAATGCTTTTCTTATTTCATTAGTTCTTATAATACTATAAGAAATTGTATAAGTATTTTTTTTGTATTTCTTAAAAAAAAATATTTTTTTTATTTGTTTGGCCATGATAAAGCAAAGTATGAGAGTTCTACCACTGCACAATAAAGTCACGAATTGAAATAGAAAAAGAAGAGTGAAGTGCTAAAATCAGGGTCTCTCAGCTGACACCCTGACATGCGGGAAAACGCGTAAAGCTGCTTTCTTAACAAAATATATTTTTTGATAAAATCAAACGTGTTTTGTATGACAGAACTATTTTAGCATCTTGCTACATACCGCACATAGCAAAGTGAGCAGAGGGAACCTGGAAAGTTAGTGTTAAGACATTCCAATTCATATGAATCATATCAAGTTCTATGTATGATATTTACTGCCATTTACAGTATTAATAGCTCTCCTTTTCCCTCTTTTCTTATTAAAATTACAATTTTTCTCGTCAATTTAAATAAGATATATTACGTTGAATTATTTAAAATGTTTTGAAATAAATTAAAGCTCTTTAATTATGCAGGATGCTGTATTCAATTATCGAAACAAGTCTTAAAGTTAAAATTTTAATCGTTGGTACTTAAATGGTGCTTGTCGTTTCCTGTATCTGTAAGAGACAGGTGTGAAAAAGATACAGTTAAATGGAATTTTATCAAAATCTGTTCAAATTATGTTTTAATTTATTTTTCAGTATGCAATTAGACTCAAAATCATGTTTATAATATAAAAAACGGTGTTTTTTTTGTTGCTATGAGCTGGATACAGCGTGAAATTGCAAAAAATGTATAGGTATATTCCAAAATTATTTTTCCCTATCTCGGATTAGATGAAAAATCCTAGAGAAACCTTACTGTTTCATTTTCTTATTATTATTGAAAAGTTCACTTTATGTGCTAAATATTGTTAAATATAATGTAAATGTATCTCCAACAAGATTTGAACCTACAATCTAGAAAGAATACAAATAACATATGGCTGTACTTCGACAGTTATTTATGTATAAAAAAATGATCTATAAGAAAATTCTACAATTATTATTACATACTATATAGTTAACTGTACTATATAGTGCTATATAATTGCAAAATACCACAAAATAACGTGTAATATGCAAAATTAGTTAAAAAAACCGTACAAATGATTACACAACGTAAGAAGCTGCAGTTTACAGAACTACGGCGGCTGATTCGCGGGATCGGGTCAACCCGGCTCAAGGTCAGGGATGGAGCAGAAAGATGTGGAGACGGTTCGCTAACATCTTTTATTATATCCTTAGTAATTATATATTTTTTTGTTTCACCCTGTATCCCACATGACAGGTTTGGTATGGGAAGCTAGTTTTAACACTCTGTTCCCCACTATCCACTCTATTTTCGAGACATTGTGTTTTATATAGACGAAGTTTAACACCTCGCTTTATATTTAGCTTTTTTGTTACCAAAGCGAGGTAGTGAAAATAATTTATCCCTGCGAGTGCGATTTGAACCCACAACCATCGTGTTTCTAGTCTAACGTTGTGCACCTGCCTTGGAAATAATCTTTTTTTAATATTAATAGTCAATCATTTTGTGTTTTAACCATTCTAATATTTTACGTGGCCCTTATGAAGATGAGTAGGATTAGAGAACATTTGTTAAGACACTCCATTCAACATTAAATTCACTTAAATTAGTATATTATGTTATATCACAAACGTATCTGCTAGTTGTACCCACAAAAAGCAATTATTTAAAAAAAATCTAATTTCACATATCTACGTCACAACTATAAAGTAAAAAAAAAATGAATTTAATCATACACATAACACCACTACACCATAAGCTAAAATACTCCACACCAGACTTCAAGCACTCGAGTCCAAATAAAAACAGTAATTTATCACTAAAAGATAAAATCTACAAACCTTTCGTTTATAATTGACACGTTAAAATAATCAAAAGAGTGTCAAAATTTAAAGGAGTCCCATTAATTAAATCGAGATCAAAAGCCGGAAGTGGACGTAAGTCAGATTTGTACACATTATATCAACCCTCTAATTATAGGGATGATACACTAGCACGCGGAGTAACGAGACCAGCAATTAGACGCTGTAACTTGTTAAAACTTGCAAGCTAAGGGTGGTTTGACAACAAAAGACTATTTTTAGTATTCTTCGCGTTCAAAGGAAAAATGGAAATTTTATAAGATTTTTTTTTATTGCCGTCTGTCTGTTTGTGTACCCTATGTCAGTCAAAATCATCATTTCTCGGAAACTATGTATAGTTGGTAGGTGAAGAAAAAAAAATCTCCCGCATAATTTTTACAAAACTGTCTGTTCGTCAAAATCCAAATGTGCCAAATCCAAATATACAATTTGCATAGACCTAAAATTATGAAATTTGGCAAGGAGAAGCAAAACTACATGTTTTAGCTTCGCGCATATAGCAGGGAAGCTATGTAATGTTAATACACTCTGTTCCCTACTTTTCACCGAATTGCGGGTTAAGTGGCAGAACTCAACGCCGCGCTTTAATAAATAATTCATTCCTTCAAAAAGGAATCGAACCCACAATCGTCAATCATTTACAGTCACACTCTTGTATCACAATGCCATGACACGGCCACAGAGCTGGTGATAATCAATATTTGATTCCTACAGAACCTTTGTACATGAGAAAGATTCGATTCAATTTTCCTCCTTGATGATTCTACTGATTAATAACAGGCAGGAGATTTTTAATAAATTTTGTTGGGAATTATAAGACTTTATATATCATAATGGTATTTTTATTATTAAATAGTAGGACATACGCAGAATTAACGATTAGGCATATTTAACAATCTATTTAAGCTTTCGTATATAACTAAGTTATAAAAATTAGAAAAGAAACCTATTGTCCGTAGAAGACTGCTATTATTCGTAGTCAAAAATTTTAAGAGTAATTCACAGTCGATTTTACAGTCACAGTTTGTGCCCCTGCGCCAGTTGTGTCGCGTTGTGGGTTCGATCTCCACTCAAAGAAATGAAATTTTTATTTAAATTTATATTTTCATTTCCTCTAGTATTGAGGCACGGCGCGGCGTTGAGCTCCGCCACCCAATACGCAATGCCTCTGGAATTCGGTGGAAAGTGGGGAGCGAAGTGTCTTAACACTAGGTTCCCTTTGCCTACCCTGCTGTATCCGGGATAGTGAACTATTTCATTCTTTTTCCTTATACCATCTTCTTAGATTTTAAATAACATTAGTATCGATGCTTCAGGACAATAACCACCAAAGAATTACTCTTAATTTTTTTTTCGATGTCTCCTTTTGCTTCTTTTACCATTCACTTTTGCTTCATAATTTGTTTTTCCATCATTTCGTCACTCATTCGGATCATCACAATTTTAAATTCTCCCATTCCCAATGAAGTCTCCACTCTCTCTGTTCGCAAGTCAACATTTACCAATAAGTATTTGCGTCCACACACACACATAGACATATATGTGTGTTTGTGTGTCGTACACTGCACAAGAATGCAACGCGTTGTTGACACAGCCAACTTCGATATTCCTTTATTTATTACTATAAAAACCCTTTGACTTCACACTTATCTATTTTCAACTTTAAATTTACTACAAAAAGCGTATTTTCCTTTGAATATATTAAATCTTACGATCTCTTGATACTAGCATTAATATTTTTCAAGCAGTTCGTTTCTGAACCTTATTACTTACACTTAAGATCGATTTTCGTTCGCGAAATCTCATGTTGTTAAGACGAAACCAGTGTTATAGTGTTAGGTATATTTAAATAAGGATTTATGCGTTGTGTCTGGCATTTTGGCGAGTTTCGTGGATAAAGAATCGTGGTGGATTAAAAACGCGAGATCTGCCTATAGATTTTGGGCCCACAATGGGGACCAGTGAGTTATCACGGCCTTGGAGATCGTTTCAGTCTAATTTAGTACTTGGAGCTTAGAACAAAAATGCTAATAATTTGATAGATTTTAGATTTTTGTCTTTTTTAGTTTTTAAGGTTCCCTACTGAAAGGAAAAGTAGTAAGTTTTTTAGAACGGGATCCTATTACTAAGATTTCGCTGCCCATCAGGCTGTATCTCATGAACCGTGTTAGACATTTTTATCTTTCATAAGTAATGTATCTGTTGCCGCTATAATAACAAAATACAAAATAATAGCGTAAAATAAATATTGAATGGCAAAAAAAGCAGAAAAAGTAGTATGGAGCTCCCATACTATATAGATTGTATGTACTTATATGTTTTTAGATAGTAAATTTTTTGCTGTTTTATTTGCGCATGCGCGAATCCGACTCGTACTTGGCCGTTATGTAGTCAATGAATACGTAGAAAGTAGCAGGTTCTATCTGGACTTCTTATTCTAACACGGGATCAGGTCAAAATTAATTAGCTCACGGGTACAATAAACAATATATAAAAATTTTGCTTAAATATACTGAATTAAAGTTTTTTAAACCTTTTTTTCATATTTTAAACATTTTGTTTTTGTATGTCAAACTACGAATATACATATATATGTGTGCTGTAGTACAACTCGTTCGGTTGACATTTTATTCATCAACTAATAAATATGTCTATGATAATATTTTTTTAATAAAAAAAGTATTTATAAATAATATAAAATTAAAAAAAAAACTACTATATGTTTTTTTTTCAGCTTCACGCTGTATTCAGCATGTAGCAAGGGGAAGTACCGTACGACACTCCGCTCTCCACTTCGCCAACTAACATACTTTGTTTTCCACTAATCAACTAAATTTAATTCTCAATAAAATACACAATCAAAAATCCATAAACAAAGAAAGATCGTAGGCAGGATAAAACGAACAAATTTTTCAAGGCACCATTGATTCAAATCGTAAACACAAACGAAATCGAAAGTAGCATCTATCTCTAAAACTATCACAACTACCAAACGAAAATACTTTCATTAAATCTTTCCCACCAAAACTAACCTGTTCCTATAGCACCAAAAAAACATAATATTAATTTGGGATCCTCACAAAAAACGAAGATAGCCAAACGGGTAAAAAACCTAATGGCCACCAAAAAGAAAAAGGATTGGTAATAAAGGGACAAAAAAAGTCCGAAGAAAGGGTACGGCAGCTACAGGTGGCTAAAATTTTGTGTTTTGTTTTTGAAAAATAAAGAGAACACGAGAGCTTTATGATTGTATAATGTTTATGTAACTACGTATTAAGTAGTATTAATAAAAATATTTTTTAAAGAAAGTGTTGGGGTTAAGAATTTCTTTTAATTCTTTTTTGAAATTTACTGGAATCCTATGGACTAATAAAGTTGATATCCTTAAGGTCATTTAGAATGTGAAGATTAAATAGAATTAAGCTTAATTATTGAAACTGAATTTAAAAGCACAAAAAATGTCAAGAAGAAATCACAAAAAAGCAAACCATACTCGCTTTCAGGAAAAAATATAAAACTGCCTTCCGAAAATAAAAAAAATAGACAAAATATTAATTATATACTTAATAGAAGTCACAGAAAATATTATTATGGCAATTGTGACTACAACAAGCACACAAACAAGAAAATTAAATTAAAAATAAAATATTCGTTTGAACACTTCGTTCTTCACCTGTGTTTTCGATATTTCGCTTGCTTACCAGAGAATGTAGTAATTTATCACTAAAAAGTACTATAGTACTAAAGCAGTTTATCACTAGTACAGTAAGTACTTCAGTATATACTGAAGTATGTAAATATAAAAATATATATTAATAAATAAGCAAATGTATCAAACACGCTGTATACAAAGGTTGACATATATTCGTAGTGTCAACGGGGTCCGGTCAAAAATTCTTTGTGATACTCATTTATTTTAAATGCAGATATTTTATTGAGAAGACAGAAGAATAGTCTATAGAAAGCTTAACTTAATTGGTGTCTTCCTTTCGTTCTAGGTATATTTTTTGTTTTCTTTTTTTTTGTAAAAAAATATTTTGATTATATATAAAAAATGTTTGTTTTGATTCATTGTGGTACGTATTATATATATTTCATTAAATCAAAATAAAATAAATCAGCTTTCTCCTTTTGCCTCGACACCAGTGCGAAGAAATTTAAATATAAATTTAAATATTTCATTTCCTCGAGCGAGGATCGAACCCACAACCAGTTGGTTTTACAGTCATACTTCGTGCCCCTGCACCACGACTGGCTTATTTTATTAGATTTTTTATAATAACCATTATATATTTTATTCTTCTAATAATAAGCGAGACCAGTAGTGGCGCAGGGGCATAAGCGTGCGACTGTAAAAACTGACAGGTTGTGTGATCAATTCCGATTCGAGGAAATGAAATATTCATTAATATTTAGGTCTTTAGATGAAAAAAAAATGTAAATAAAAATAACTAGTAAAAAGGATATGGTGTTTTTTATATTTAACAAAATATTAGTTGTGGGTCATTTCCAAAAAAAAATGTTTAATGTTGGTTTTATTAGTTTTAAACTAAAGAGGTTTGGACTATTAAATTGCATAAAACATGGACTTTTAATATGTATTTAATTTGTACCTTAAAACATTTTTTTTTATTGAATGTGACTAACTAACTAAACAGGCTATAAATATAGTTTATCAATCAGTCAGTCTCTAAATCATTTTAGAAATATTTAATTTCATAGTATATATGAGTACAGACTAAAGAGTACAGCGCGACTGAACGCCGTCGGCACACAGGTGATTGTGTGCGACCGGATAAAGTTGTTGTATGATGTGTCTTGATACTTAAATATAGTTCTTTTTTTTTATATTTTGAACTGTTATTTACATAATAAGCATTTAAGTGTATGGATTATGCTTTTTTTATTCTTTTTTTTTTAAGTTGGGTTTTGTAAAAATGTTTCAATACAAATCTAATAGACTGAGACTCCAGGGCCCCCAGACCTACGTCATTTTAGCAAAGTTAAAATTGTGAGAATTAGTATTTAATATGAAGTTAAGACGGTATGAGTACTTACTAACTTGAAAGTGGGGCCTTTTCTATAGTAGCGCCAAATAAAGGTATATCTCTGTCTGGGAAGAGACTACTATATAGAGATATTATAAAAAAACTGACTAAGTCCTAGTCGCACTCGCGCATGATGAGTTCTGTATCTATAAAAAGGTATAAAAAGTTATGAGAGGTCCCTCAAGTATTGATTTTATTCTGTTTTTCAGTATTTGTTTTTATAGCGGCAATACACTATATGTTAATTTAACTAAACTAAAAATTTAACTAACTATCACGGTTCATAACATATATTCTAGTGACAGACAGATATGGGAGTCTTATTTATAAGGTTCCCTTTTGTACTCTTTTGGTACGGAACCCTAAAAATATTCCTGCCATATGTAAAGTTATCCATAACTAGTAGCATACTTGACAAACGCTTAAGCACATAAACTCCAGTTTATATCTCCCATAGATCGTTAACAACAACTTGATTAAGGCTAATTTCTCTTAATCACACAGTATAATAGGTCTAACTTTGGAAAATAGTACCATAAAAGTTAACTGAATCCGTTACAGCTGTCGATACAACATTAATTATTTATTTCATTATTTCGGCGTCGCTCGTTTAGTCAAATAGAAAAACCTAGCTGAGAGTTGTTCATTATGCTCTTTGAACCTCATAGGTTTTATCAAAATTTTTCATTATTATTTCGTTGTTATCAGTCATAATATACTTAAATATTATAAACAAACTTACGTTTATAAACAAATCAGCTTCATGCTGTATCCCGCACACAGCAGAGTAGGCAGAGGGAACCTAGTGTTAAGATACACCGTTCCCCACTTTCCGCCGACTTCTGGAGGCTTTGCCTGTCGAGTGGCGGAGCTCAACGCCGCGCTTTGCCTCGACAACTTACATTTATACCTTTCTCGATATTGATCGATCCAACACAAGAAGATTTTTTCAATTCGAACCATTAGTTCTCGAGATGAGCGCGTTCAACCAATTCAGCTATATTAGAAAAAATATTCAGGTTTATAATATAATTAATCAGAATCGGAAATGGAAACTGATATTATATAACCTATAGCCTTTCACAATGCCAATTCATTCATTCAAATCAGTAGTTCCTGAGATCAATGTGTTCAACCAAACAAATTCTTCTTTATAATGTTGGAATAGATATTGTAGATATAACTATCTCAATGGAATTTGAACCACCATTACGTGAGCCAGGTTGGCTCTAACTAAACAACAACCGCCACAAGTAGAAATCGTTAGAAACCCATATAATTGTGATAACTGAACTTACCACTAAATTACGTGTAGTCACAGTAGTTGAATATCGAAGGTTAGCTGATTGTTATACTCTTGTTATATTTAATATATTAAACTAAAAGATAGTACAGTATTGGGAATAGCTAATTGATTATAGTGAAAGTAGAGAACAAAGTGACTGACCACTAAGTAAGATGTCGCCCTGAAGCTGTTATAAAATCAAGATGCATTAACTTATATATGTATGACGTTAATATATTACGGTGTAATGGAAATATAAATATTTAATATATTTTTGTAAAGCCATTTTGTAAATCCATCATGTAAATTATGAAAAAAATAAATTATGAGTACATTTTCTCTGCTTCTTTCTCTGGAATCACTATTTGTAATCTACCTTCAGCTGTTAGGCTTCCTAAAAAAGGGAACACTTATGTAAAAAACAGATTTACGCTTTGCTGTTTTTTCTTATAAGATATATTCGTTTTTTATTTTCTGCCAAATTTTCGAGATATTGATTTTTGAGACTTTATCGGAAGCGGAATATTTTTAAATATAATAATAATAATATTATATTCGAATTATATTTATGAATTTTATTTATTAATATTATATGTTTTACTTTTATCCCCCCGTCAAACCTACAGCCATCATGCTTACAGTCAAACGCTGTCTCACTTTTCCACATATCATCTTTGTAGTTATATAAACGTTAAGATTTTGTGATAGCATCATTGTAAGATTCGAAGTCTAAAAACTTGGGTGAGGGCCCGCGGCGCGAACAGGTGCTTTTCTCGTTACCGGATGCTGGGATAAGAAATATTAAATCTTGATACTTGTCATAATTTTTTATGGAAAAGACATGCACACGAGCATACGGGTTACCTGATGGTAAGTGACCACCGCCCCCCCATTACTCCGTGTAGGACCAGAGGAGCTACAGGTGTATTGCCGGAATTTAAGGTAGAGATAGCTGCGCCTTTTAAAGGTACCAATGTCGAATGGAGTTGAAAACACCGCCACAGTCAGGTCGTTACACAATTGCGTGTCGCGAAGTAGGAATACTTCGAAGGAGGTTCCTACGAAGCCGCTTAGTAGTGGAATGCCACGTATCCAGATGTGAGGATGATTTTTGAGCTGGTGACGTACTATAAGGCTAGAAAATTCTTATTATGAGAATTACATAGCCAATTTCAATCGATTGATAGTATTTGTAGTAGATATTTTACTGTAAACGCCATGGTTTTGGGTTCCCACTCGTGGAAATGAAAATTTTTTCCTTGCACTGGTAACGAGATAAAGTGCAGCGTTGAGTTCCACCACTTAACACGCAATGACTCTAGAATTCGGCGGAAAGTGGGGAATGTGTTTTAATGGGAATGTAGTGTCTTAAAACTAGATTCCCATGTTCTTTCTGCCGACCCTAATGTGCGATACAGAGTAAAGCTAAAATATAATAAAAAAAACTACACATGCAAGTCTCTGCTTTATAGTTTGCTACTTATTCTGGGCTCTATTCTCACTTGGAGGAATGAATTATTTTAATTTTCTGGCTCTAGGAACAACACAAAACAAGAATTTGAATTCCG
This sequence comes from Heliconius erato demophoon, assembly GCA_018249695.1. Taxonomy (NCBI): domain Eukaryota; kingdom Metazoa; phylum Arthropoda; class Insecta; order Lepidoptera; family Nymphalidae; genus Heliconius; species Heliconius erato. The sequence continues at coordinate 15,106 of DWQW01003051.1, forward strand.
CCCCTCAACACGCGATGTCTCGAAAGTTGGATGGGAACGGAGTGTCTAGACACTGGTTCTATTCTTCTTTAGTATAGAATACAGCGTTAAGGTACTTTTTATACCACACATACAATGTATATTCGTATAGTATTTTCGGCGTAACATTTCAAACGGTGTAAGTCGCGGTACACATTACACCTGGATACGATCGGAGGGGGTTAATAAAGAATGTCAGGGACTGTTTTTGTATCGGTATGTATAAATCCCATTATAATATTTTGACTACTCCTAAACTAAGGTTTTTCTTGTTTATTTTTGTCTTAAAGTACTTGTTTGCTCATAGAATAATGAAATAATTAAGACTGGAGGCAACGGCACAGTGATTGCAAACGCGACAGTTGTGGGTTCAATTCCCACTAGAGTAAATCAATTATTTAATATTTTTCGCTCTGGTAACAAGACAAAACTCGGCATTTAGTTCTGCCATTCAACACGCAACGTCTCGAAAATTGGACGGAAAGTGGAAGTGACTATTTCGACACGAGGTGCCCTTTGCCTAAGTTTCTTTTCTTATTAATAGAAGAATAAGCAAAGAGAAGACTTAAGTTTTTCTTTCTACTCTGCTCATCCTGCGTATTCTCTGTTGCTTGTATCTGAAATACGTACACCTAAAAATAAAATTAATACTTTCAGATGTTTTTTTTTAATTTACAGAGAAATAAAAGCTATATTGCAATTGGAATTTGGTTGATGGATTGATATATTGTGATAGAATAAAATTATGTCGGCTTAAACAGTATTTAGCAAAACATTTAAACTTGTAATTTTATTCGATCAATTTTAAAAAAGCACAAACTGAAAATTACCTAACACATTTTTTTCTTAATTAAAAAAAGATAAAATTATAAAAAAATACAATTTTATATGAAAACTCTGTAATATCATTGACGCCATTGATGCTACCGTAATTATTTCTCCACTCCATATTGTTACAGCGATCGTTTTTTTATAAAATAAACTTTTTATATACAAACTATACTAAATCGTAACTTTTTGCGAAGTTTCAAGTTTTCGAGTCCGTTAGTTCTCGGCTATTAGTTGACAAAAAGACGAGGCGTGACGTCACGGGCGAGCGGCGCGGGCGCATTCGACATGCCATCTTTTATCTCCGGATTAAAACAGTTTAACAGGTACTTGGTGTTGTAAGACCAGTTTTTACATACTATTATGGTTTTTACTATATCTGAAAAACTATAGCGTTCATTTGGTTGAACAATGACGTATTAGCAGTCCTTTTAAAAATTGCTAGAGACGATATTTTTATATTTTAATTACTAAAAAAAGTTAAATAAATGAATGCTCCACAAAATATATGCAATTCTGAATGTAATTGTTTAAGTAATCTAATGTCGAAAACTCAATATACTCGTAGATAATTCAAATTCAAAGTTAAGATATGTATTCAGGTGAAAATCGAACTCATAACTGTCGTGTAGTCTTATAATTACGCATTTAGTATATGCTACTTCTAACATGTGCCATGTACCGTGATTCGTGATAAAATAAAAAAATATATAAAAAAAATTGTACTTATTTTATAGATTTTACAGTCGTTGAACAGGTGCACAAGCATACTACTATAGCTACTGTAAGCTCTATAGGTTGTGGGTTTAGTTCCCACGAGAGGAAATGAAATATTTAATATTTTCATTTCCTCGCTCTGGTATCGAGGTAAAGCGCGACGTTGATGTCTCACACGCAATGTCTCCAGATTTCAGCGGAAAATGGAGAACGGAAGTGTCTCAATGAGAACGGAGTATGTTAGCGTTAGGTTCCCATGGTCCTTCTGCCAACCCTGCTATATGGTAATATGTTTTATACATTTTGAAATAATATTATAGACCTGAGAAAGCTTTATAATTGATGATATACAGTTTTTTCACATTTCTTCGCTCTGGTGTCGAGGTTAAGCGCGGCGTTGAGTTCTGCCACTCAACACGAACGGAGTGTCTTAACACTAGGTTCCCTCTGCCTACCCTGCTGTGTGCGGGATACAGCGTGAAGCTAATTTAATTTTTTTTTTATATACAGTTTTTTGCCTAAAATATGACTATCGGGGTAGAAATTTATTTGCAGTTACTTATCTCTCCTACTTACTTTACTAGGTATTATTCAAAATTCTACTAAAAATATTTTATTATAATCGACAAATTCGTTTTACGGCTTTCAGTTTTAGTTTATAATAGAAGTTTAGAACACAGCAGTAAATACAGCAGTTTAGTTAATATTAGAAGTATAATTAATACGCAGCTAACTAAGACTTATGTGTATTACATGGCACATTCTAGGTGCCCGAGGTGCCTCTGATCAGAGATATATCGACTAATTCCTCGACATAACTGGACTATCCAAGACCTGTTAGCTGCCGCCCAATTCACTATCCACATTATCTGGATACGTGGCTCTACACTACTTTGCGGTCTCGTAGGAACTTCCTTCCACGCGCCATGCAATTGTGAAATGGCGTACCTGTGTTTCCAGGTCGATATGACATGGGTACCTTCAAAAAACGCGTCTATCTCCACCTTAAAGGCCGACGTGTCGTGGGCGACGGTGATCACTTGACATCAGGACCCGTATGCTCGTTTCCCCTGTCTTTTTCCATAAATAAAAGCAATTCCTGAGATTGGCGCGTGCAATCAAAAAAAACCTTTCAGCTTTGCAGTTTTAGTATAAAAATGACTAACAAAGTTATTGTAGGTGATACATTAACATAATAATAAGCATTCCAAAAATTTTTAACTAACGGTTGCCGACGAGAATGAAAAATATAGGTACATTTGATGGAGTGTAGTTTATCTTACAACTGGGAAAACATGCTGAAAAAATATCGTGCGCCAAGGAAAATATTCGTAAATGAAAAAACAGCAGCCCTCCATACACACTTAGGGTTGGTTTTGATGAAATTATATTATATGTTTCTTTCTTTTTTTATTTACTTATAAAACGGTCACAATTGCAAATACCACAAAGATGTATATATATATATATTTATCCAATATTTTATAGAAAATTTGGAAGGCTCACCTATGCGGTGGTTATTCTAAATACATCAAGATACTTTTTTTTATTTGAGTTGTTAGGCGCCACAGACTTTTGTCGTCCGTGCCTTTTTTGTTCTTGATGGGTTATTGAAGTTATTTTGGTTTCTTTTTAAAATGGGAAGTGAACATTTTGATTGGTTTGCGTTCCTTTTTGTCAATATTCGAATTTTGTGGTCGTTGATCACGTTGATTGCAATACAATAAACAAAATCATATCAATACACGCCGTTCTCTCTGACTCTCCCGTTCTCTCTGACTACCCCGCTAGGGATAAAGCGTGAAGCTAAGTTATGTTAAGTTAAGTTATATCAATACACAATCATTTTAAGAGATTGACACCTTAAGTTATATCAATATACAATCATTTTAAGAGATTGACACCTTAAAATGTGATGCTGGGGGCGATTGGTTAATCAATGACCTCTATATTAAAAAAAATATTTAAAAAACCTCAGCATAAAGCAACGGCTTTTGCTGTATAGTTAATGTTAGGGCACGTCACACGAGGAGAGAAGTTATTGGAAGTACTAGTAATACAAGGAAGAGTTCAGAAGACAGCGTTCTCGCGGCCGAAGATGAACAGGCCAGGTAAAAGTCCTGCATATTGTATCATCATCATTCCTTACTATTAAAGTATGTATTATTCTGGCACGATAAGATTTTAACGATAAGTGAAAACAAAACACTCCTTTCACTATATATTTTGATTAGTTAAAAAATCAATTAAAAATCAATTTCCATTCCTTCGCTCTGTCGGTGTCGAGGACAAGCGCGGCGCTGAGTTCTGCCACTCAACACGCAATGCCTCCAGAATTCGGCAGAAAGTGGGGAACGGAGTGTCTTAACACTAGGTTCCCTCTGCCTACCCTGCAGTGTGCGGGATACAGCGTGAATCTAATTGATTATTTAATATAATAAAGCTGAAGAGTTTGTGTGATTGAATACGCTTATCTAAGGAACTACTTATTTGAATTGAAAAGTTATTTTTGTATTGTATAAATAATTCATCAAGACAGGATATAGGGTAAAATCGGGGTAGATATCCCACTTTTTTAAAATAGCCTTCTAGTGAAGACAAAAAAATATCTTATTCTTGCCACCCCTATACGGTATGTCTAAACGCTGGTCTGCGTAGAGACGACACGCCAACGCTAAATGAGAGTTAGCAGTTTACTTTCCTTTACGATATAAATGAATTAGGTATTATATTGTTGGAATGTTGAGGTGATATGATTATTATTATTATTGTTTGCTTAAAAAAGACTGTTTAAATATAGTCAACGCAACCAGAAATAGGCAAGAAGCAGAAATAATTTATTTCTCTGAATGAGAATCGAACCTACAATCTACGTGCTTAGTTTTTTTCTTTTCTAAATATTAAAATAAACGTCTGTACTTCCTAGCATCACTCTATATCCCGCACACATTCCTTTCCCCACGCACCGCCTAATTTTCTAGATTTTGTGTAGAGTTTTTTTTTCTTATCAGAGCCTACCAAAGAGAAATAAAAATAATTAATTTCCTCGAGTGAGAATCGAACCCACAATCACGAGTATTTATTCGTTGTATTTATAATATATCGTTATGTTTTTCGTTCCACAAATGAAGGTATGTAATAAGCTTGTATACTAAATTAAAACCATAAAAAGACAATTTTAATAGTATTCGTTACATTTAGTAAATTTTAAATGAAACTTTACTTACGTAATAACCGAATAAAACCATTTTTTCTAAATTCATAGCTGAATGGATTTCAACGTATCTCTCTCTAGCTTAGATTGCTAAAGTGCTGCGATGGTTTTTAGGGGCCGCGGGTTCAAGTCCTGATACTTAATTTTTTTTATAAGTATAAAAAAAATTATAGTTTTTAAAATTTTGTATTGGAATTTAACACTATTAGTAGTATTAGATTATTAATAAGATGTGCCTGAACGTCCATGTTATACATAATTTGCTTTTTGTTACTTGAGTTTCATGCTATAACTCGCATTTATAGGAATCGGCACCTAGTGTTAAGAATTTTAATACATTGCTTCCTGAGTCGCAGAACTCAACGCCGCATATTATCCTATTATCAGAGGTGGGAAAATAGCTTCATCTCGAAAGGGAATTAAATTGCTGCCGCTGTGACACGTCTAAAACGGAAAGTCACCGAGAAATAACTCAAAGGCGAAAACAAAAAGCAACAATCCACGCAAAAAGCACGCAACGCACCAGTTTTTCCATATAGAAAATATTTTTCCACAGTAGTTTGTCCATCGCGACGCGTCGATCCAAAGGGAGGTAACACCCCCTCTTTGCGCACACGCGGTTATTATTCTTCGCTTAGCGAGCTCAATATTTTCGGAGGCCCTAAAACAACATTTGGGGGTGGATTTTTAGGGATGTTTTTGCGACGTTCATTTATTTCACGTCTCTATTATCTTTGTAATCTCCTGAAGCTATGCGAAATGAAACGTTATTGGTAAAAATGTGTAATTAAATGCTTTATTGTTTTATGTTTATATACTTGTGTTATTTGAATATTACCTACTTTCTTACTTTATCGTAGAGATAGGTTCCTTGTTATGCATGTTAACATACTTTGTTTCCCTTTTTCCGCTCAATTATCGAGATATTGTGTATCGTACGGCGAAACTCCTCGACGCGCTTTGTCTTGTTACCAGAGTGTCGAAAGTAATGCATATTCCCCAATGGTAATCGAACCCACGTGCCTCGCAACATTACAATCATACGCGTAGAGTCTCCCATATCGGGTTAGTTAGGCGAATAGATCCTAGAGTGCAGCGATCATTTCTTTCATCACTGTACACCCTAACTTGCAATGTATCTAATGTGGCATGTTTGGTGGCGTTGCCTCCAGAACTCGGCGGAAAATGGGAAACGGAGTGTCTTAACTCAAGGCTCTCTGTGCCTACTCTGCTGTACGTCGGATGCAATGTGATGCTTCTACTACATAGTGTACTAATAATAATCAACTTCACGCTGTATCTCGCACACAGCAGGGTAGGCAGAGGGAATCCCTTTCTACCCAATTCTGGAGGCATTGAGTGTTGAGTGGCAGAACTCAACGCCGCGTTTAGCCTCGACACCAGAGCGAAGAAATGGAAATATAACTTTAAGTAAATATTTCATCTCCTCGAGTGGGAATCGAACCCACAATCAGTCGATTTTACAGTCACACTTAAGATATAATACATTTTTTTTTAAATTATATGTATCATATATTATATTTTTATAAAAAAAGCTTTAAATAATTCTATTTTTCGGGTAACCTCGTATGGTACAGCGAAATCAATATAAAAATACTAAAAATACAAACAAACGAAAGCTTAAAATGTTCCCAAAAAAACAATATTTTAACACTTAATTTCTATACTAAAATACTGATAGCTAACAATAAAAATCGATTTGACATGAGCACGCGAGTCGCGACCGATCCACCGAGCGAGCGTCACGCACGTACCGCACCGCACTCGACTAGGTACTTCGATACTCGATTTTACACTGTTTTTACGTTTTTCTGGCGCCCGTGTCTCGATTTTTTCACCATTGTTAACGGAATCAATATATTTCATTTGTTTTCTTATATTTTTGTTTTCATTTCCTTGCCCTGGTAATAAGGTAAAGCGATTTGAGTTCCGCCATTAAACACGCAATGGATCGAGATATCGGCGGTGGGGAACGGAGTGTTTTACGGGATACAGCGTGAATCAAAAAATTAAAGAAAAACCTATAAATATTTTCGTTTGTAGAAATCAGAATGGTTCATTGGGATAGCGATTGAGTGTAAATGCGACGGTCGTAGGTTCGCTTTTCACTCCGGGGAATGAATATGAACAGTCCTGAGTTCCTTCACATAACACTTGTGGGGGATTGCTTAATTGTTTTAAATAAACATTTTAAATGGAATGCAATGTAAAATTAATGAAACATGAATAATTTTTAGTTATAATTTTATACCATACAAATACTTAATTTAATACCTACACAATAAAATGAGTTGAAAATGATGTCTCGCCTTATTAAGATGGTCCCGATATTTGAGAGAATGGTTTGTTTCAAAAAGTAAAGATTTATGGGATTTAGTCAAATGTTAGACTACTATATTACGTGTAAGGCTACGGAACTCAACGCCACAGTATGTCTATGCAGAAATCTTTTTTAAATAATATAAACACTCCTCTGAGTGAGATTCAAACTCAATACAATTAATGATCGTTACATTTACAGAAAAGTATTGCAAAAAAACATAGAGACAATATCGGCCCATTTATTTTTAATACAAAATAAAGATTAATTATTACGCTTTCCACTTCGAACTACTATTCTCTACTTTCTCCATTAAAAATGCAAAGAAAAATATAAAAAAATAATACTTTCCAACCATTTTAGACATATTTTGAAATTATTTTATAAAGAAAGATGTTTCAAATCAATTATTTAATTTCAAAGTAAATTGTTTCACAATTGTGGTCGTTATCGATAATATTATATGGAATTACTAAATTGGGTAAAAATTATCTACAGTCAGTCAAATTAAATTTAATATTAGGTATTCTGAGAAACGTGCGGTGCTAAAGTCAATTAATGTTCGTGCAGTAACTTTGTAACGGGTTTATGAGGAATATTAGAGAGATGACTAGCATTAGAAGAAGAAGCAAAAAAATTGAGATAACCTTTAAGGTTGTAGCCTGTAAACGCGGTGATTGTGGGTTCGATTTTCATTCGGGAGTATACCCCCGATATGCCATTTATAAATTATGTTCTTTTTCTCGTTTTGGTGGCAAGATATTTGAGCGCGTGCGCAGCGTTGAGTTACGCTACTCAACAAGCACTCTAAAACTTGATTGCCTACTCTACTATATGTGGTGACTAAAAAAGGAAGACAAGTAAGGCCTTTATATACACAAACTATATAACAATATTTTATATACAAAAATATATATAATATTGTTATATATTCTTATATTGATTGTATTACAATAATACTACTGATAGTATTTTTGTTATTTTCATATCGCAGAAAATTTGAGATATAATTCTTTTTTTTTTTGAAATCGTGTCTCAATAATTTATATTCAATATTTAATGAAACATTAAAAACTATAATATTAATCATCAAATTTCTAATAGTTGTTTGTATCTCATCAAAGAAATTACTAAAAGTACTGGCATTCGCCAGTTTGTATGAAGCAATTACGCAGGTAACAGTGATTGAAAGCACTTAACATCTGTGCCGGCTTCTGTCCGACAGCGCGTGACCGCGTTAGGGAGATGCTACACTGGCTGACAGAAGAATAGATATTTGGGAATATATCGAATAAATCTTCTGTCACCCAGTGTAGTAACCCTTTATTACGAATACATATATATATTTGGGTTTACGCTACGTAGGGCAGAGGGAAACTAGTTAAGACACTCTGTTTCACTCAAATTTTCAAGATATAACAATTTTAAGGCGCAATTTAAGGTATAGCGTTCAGTTGTATTATTATCGGAGTGAGATTATTTATTTTCCTGGGTGGGAATCGAATCCACAACTGTCGCGTTTGTAGACAGACTCTGTGCCGCTGCATGACAGTAGCTGGGCCACGATGGGCTCTTAAAATTATAAAACTAAAAAGTTTTTTACTATTTCACAATTTAAACTACACTTTACAATTACAATTACATTACAGTAATTTACAATTACACTTTTTCTCGTTTCTTAATGTTAATACATTTAAAAATATACAAAATGCGTAGACATAAAAAATAATTCCATAGCTTTACAAATTTTCGCTACCATATGATAGAGGCTTTACAAAACATTATAAGTAAAAGTATGCGATGTGAGACGTGATCGAGGCGTCAAGTACGAGCTACCAAATTTACTCTAATCGATTCTTGACATCTACAATC